>QNUK01001125.1:37500-85000 GCA_013621035.1 Clarias magur
CCTTAAACATCAGACGTTAATCAGCTCGTTAGATCTGACGCATGGAACAGCTGTCATTAGTCAATGCCAATTTCAAAGCGTTACAAATACTTTGACTCTTCAAACCTTGCGGACACTCAACAACCATGTGTTCCTCTCAGCAGCTGTGAAAACGAAAGTTATTGATGCGCACAATGCAGGAGAAGCTACAAGAAGATAGCAAAGCGTCGTCAGCTTGCAGTTTCCACAGTGAGAAATGTAATTAAGAGACGGAAGTTCAGGGGAACTGTGGAGGTCAAGATGAGATCTGGAAGACCAAGAAAACTCTGGGAGAGAACTGCTCGTATGCTGGTCAGAAAGACAAATCAAAACCCAGATTTGACCGAAAACCTGACCTGCGTCACCATCATAAACTCCAACGTCAGAAGTCTGTAACAGAACATCTACAGAAGCCTGATGCGTTTTGGAAACAAGTGCTGTGAACTGATGAAGTTAAAATCGAACTCTTTGGCCACAATCAGCAAAGGATGTTTGGAGAAAAAGAGGAGCAGCATTTCATTAAAAGAACACCTCGGCAACTATTAAGCATGGGGGCGGAGCTATCACGCTTTGGGGGTGTGTTACAGCCAGTGGCACAGGAAACACTGCACGGGTGGAGGGAACAATGGATTCCACTAAATACCAGCAAATTCTGGAAGCGAACATCAAACCATCTGTAAAAAAGCTGAAGCTGAAAAGAGGAGCTTCTACAACAGGACGATGATCCTAAACACACCTCGAAATCCACTATGGAAAACCTCAAGAGACGCAAGCTGAAGGTTCTGGAACGGCCATCACAGTCCCCTGATTTAAACATCACTGAACATCTGTGTGTAGATCTTAAACGAGCTGTGCATGCAAGAGACCAAAGAATATTACAGAACTAGAAGCCTTTTGCAAGGAAGAACAGGAGAAAATCCCAAGTACAAGAACTGAAAGACTTTTAGTGGCTATAAAAAGTGTGATATCTGCCAGAGGAGGCGCTACTGAGTACTGATCATGTAGAGAGACTATGTTAACAACTTTTGAATTAAAAAATCACCAAAATCTGTTATTTATAAAAAAGGGGTGCCTAAACCTTTGTATATATGAGTGTGTGTGTGTGAGTCTAATCAGATCAGTGGATCATAATCAACGGTGTAATGTTTAACAAAATCAGTGCTGTCTAAGCAAAACACAAGAGCATCAGATAGCTTAGACGTGTGTCAGTTACACAGTTAACAAGAGAAAATGCAGAAGAAATGATGAAGATGAAGAATCTTATAAATCCGGCGAGGTTACGCTGTTCAATTTGCCAGAGGTGACGGTGGAAGCATCACTGAGATGTTCAGGCTCATCAACATTCACTAGCTAACTGCTGACAGTGACGTAGGCTGATGCTGATTATAAAGGAATCTGCGCTGGAGACGTCATTCATCCATTCTGTGTTTATTCACAGGTTTTACACCAAGCACATTAAAATATTACTGTTGATATTTCTGTTTCAGCGACACTGTGTGTGTGTGTGTGTGTGTGTGTGTGTGTGTGTGTGTGTGTGTGTGTGTGTGTGTGTGTGTGTGTGTCCTGAAATGCTTTGGCTCCACTGTGTGCGACCCCACAGTATATAGAAGGTAAAGACGTGAGTGAGTGAATGCATATTTCTATTTTGTTGGTCAGTGAGTCTGCTGTCGATGTCCTTGTCCTTGTTGTTGTTGTTGTTGTTGTTGTTGCTGCTCAGCGGGGTGTCGTGGCCTGAAACTCGGACAGGGTCAGTCCAGGGAAGCGCTCTGTGTATCCTTTGTTCTGGTGTGAAAAGGCAGACAGAAGAGCAGATTCTGTCCTTCAGCAGCTAATGTGGCATTTTCATTTTCCGTGGCTTTAAATTCTTTGCGTGTTTTGACTTTTTTATGCGAGTCTCCTTTTCTCCGCAGGAACACAGCAGAGATTCAAAGGAGGACGGTGAAGCGTCGCAGCGTGGGATGGAGGGATGAGCGCTTTTCTTCCCCTTAGATAGTGAATGTCACCAGGAACAAGGTGAAGTGCTCTTTTATTCCCCTTATCGTGTTTTATTACTCTCCTGCACTGTAACACACGCCGCAGGGTCCAGAAGTGTGAGCGCGCGGCCAAGGGCTTTTATTTCACCATCAACACTAATCTCATGTCTACACTTAATCATTAAACATCACAGTGACACTAATCACGGGACTGAAATCCATCCGAACATCTCTCAGATTCATAATATTATAATGAGAATACAAATATTTACACACTCAGTAAGTATGTAGAGCTCTAGAACTGATATATTCACACCACATTCAGCAAATTCTAATTAATTCAATGTGTTTTATGTAAATAAGTGTTTGCTAATAGCATTAGCCAATATTAACATGTAACATGTTAAATCTCCCCCCCCCCCCTTCTGTTCTGTGATGCATGATGGGAATACTAATCAATTAGTTCACACTTTATTATAAAACCATATTTTGTGTGCAATGACGTCTCTGTGTGTGTGTGTGTGTGTGTGTGTGTGTGTGTGTTGTGTTCTCGTCCCTGCAGCTTTCACCCAATCACAGCACAGCGTGTATATTATATTATCTCAGGAATAACACGCCTGGAGTCATGCAGTTACAGGAAAATAATCAACTACATGGAGTTACTGTTACCATCCTGGAGTGAATTACAGCACATGTAACCGCGGGCTAAGCTGAATGTGACCTACACAAGGTTAAAATCAGGAAATATTAATATTCATATGTAATTCTATTGTAAATACGTGATTGTAGATAAAGTGAAAGTCCATAAAGAGAATGTGATTTATATATTTATAAGACTTTTCTAAAATAAGCTGTGTATTTCCATATTCCATTGTTAGCCATTTCATCCCAAAAATCAGGCTAGCTGCTAGCGGAAGAAAAACATCACCGCTAGTTAGCTAGATTTATAAACAACACATTTCAGAAATGATCAGAAATACAAATCAATTCAAACACTGCATTGGAGATGTCAGTCATGTTGACTGCTGGTTCAGTGATTGAGCCAATCACCATAAGGAACGTTGTGTACTGAGTCTACTGCGGACACACTGCACCACTGGGGGTGTATTAGCTCTGTGTTACACTTTAGGGAAGATCTTCACTGAAACCTTTTCACCAGAAACACTCAGGGTTTAATGAATAAACAGAGCAATACTGCAGAGAGACGTTCAATCATGTTTTATTCACTAAAATATTGAATTCCATCAAGATTAATATCAATAATATAGAGACTTTAAATATGTAAATATTTCATTCGGATGATTCCAGCGGATATTTAAAGAAAGCCGTCTTCACGGGGTCTCAAAGCAATCAGCTGCGTTCAGGAGAACTCGACACACTGAGACAGATCACTCTGTCACTCTCACTCTGTCATTCTCTCACACTCTTACTTTCACTCTCTCACTCATTCACACTGTCACTCCTCTCACTCTCTCACTCTCACTCTGTCACTCATTCACTCTGTCACTCTTTCACTTGTAGTCAGTCACTCCCTCACTCTCTTGCTCTCTCTCTGTCACTCTCACTCTGTCACTCTCTCACTCTAACTCTGTCACTCGTTCACTCTGTCACTCCTCTCATCCCCACTCTCACTCTTTCACTCATTCACTTGTAGTCTGTAGTCACACCCTCACTCTCTCACTCTCTTACTCCCACTCTGTCACTCGTTCACTCTGTCATTCTCTCACTCTCACACTCTCACACTCTCACCCGTTCACACTCTCACCCGTTCACTCTCTCACTCGTCTCGCTCTCACTCTGTCACTCTCTCACTCCCCCACTCTCACTCTTTCACTCTTTCACTTGTAGTCGATCACTCCCTCACTCTCACTCTGTCACTTTCACTCTGTCACTCTCTTACTCCCACACTGTCATTCTCTCACTCTTTTACTCTCACTCTGTCGCTCGTTCACTCTGTCACTCTCACTCTGCCATTCTCTCACTGTCACACTCTCACTCTGTCACTCTCTCACTTGTAGTCTGTCACTCCCTCACTCTTTCACTCTCACTCTGTCACTCTCACTCTGTCACTCTCTCACTTGTAGTCTGTCACTCCCTCACTCTTTCACTCTCACTCTGTCACTCAGTCATTTAATCACTCAATGCTGCTTCTAATAAACTGTTGCATTATTAATTAAGCGTCTCCTCTAATTTGTGATTATTATGGATTTATTTCTATCTTTCTTTTTTCTTTTTTTTCATCTTTAATATTTCTTAAGGTAATGACATTTTTTTCAATACAAATGAACTTTAAAATAAAGGTAAACAACTATAGAATAACTAATAACTAATATAGAATATAAGCTAAGGAAAAACTCAGTCACACAGTATCAAGCTTGTAATTAGCAATTAATTATCAACTCATGAATGAACGATCGATTGAGGTAGATCAGGTTTGAATATCATCTTGTACCACGAATGCTCTGTTCCCATTGCACACTATGTAGGGACCCTACAGAGGGAACAGTGCACAGACACTTAACTTATCTCTTTATCAGTCTTTTAACTCCTCCCTCTCTCCACTGTTGTTTCTTTATGAAATTATTTTGATATTTTTAAAAACCTGCATTTGTCTGTTAGTTTTTTCTGTTTTCTTTTTTTTCTATAAACAGCTGAAACAAAACCTGTTCACAGACCTGAACCTCGTCTTTTTCTGAAGGACTCTCTGGTCAGATGAAGGTCTGCAGATCCAGATGTTCACACTTTAAATCCAATCATTTCAAGTAAATACTTGGACACATTTCCGCACTTGCACGCCAAACTCACGCCTAATTAACGGATTTGCATTTTCCTGCTCTTAAAGTGAATCTGAACAGCTGGAACGGATAAAAATATAACCAAGGAAAAATATAATAACTGTCTTTGAGTTTTCTGTAGGACAGAGAGGAAACTGCTTCTTATTTCTTATATTCAATAGTCAGAAATTAGGCACACATTCTATGGTTTGCTTTGATTATGGCTGTGGTGTCCAGTTCATGTGTGAAAATGAATCCTCGTGCTCCCAGAGCCGCTCTCTCACACTCAGGCCTGGAACATGCCCAGCGTCAACAGGGAAGAAACCCTCCACAGATGTGATGTGCTGGTGATTCAGTACATTCAGGTGGTCAGCTGACTTCATGTTATTGCCACGTAACGTTGCTGAGTCTCGACACCCCAGAGCATAACGCATGAAAGGCATCAGATACAGTAGTCAGGACCAGTGCATCACTTCATTCGATTTCAATTCAGTTAAATTTGGTTTGTATAACACTTTTAACAATTGTCATTATCGCAAAGCAGCTTTACAGAATTAAAATCAAATTATGAAAATGTGCATTAAAAATGAAAAAACAGGTGTGAATCAGAATGATCAGATGGTCCCTGATGAACGAGTCGAGGGCGACGGTGCTGAGGGAAAAACTCCCTGAGATGGTGACAGGAAGAAACCTTGAGAGGAACCAGACTGCACAGGGAACCCATCCTCATCTGGGTGATAACGGAGAGCAGGGATTTGATCTGCACTCATACTGTGTGTTAGGAGGCTGCAAGTTCAGTAGAACAGGAGACGTGTTTAAGTTCATATGGAGTCCAGTTGGTTATTGGAGACTCAGGTAGACTGTAGGAAACTCCAGACCTGAACTATCGAGCGACTGCAGTCACGAGTCCTCAGAGGACAGCTGTGTGTATCAGCCGAGGACAGGAGCGTCTTCATGGTGAAGTGGACCATGAACACAAGGGACTCCGACAGGACTAACTATGACATCATCACTAAAAGGGAGGAGCCAGAAGGAAACACAGACATGAGGGGGAACTGAGATGTAAAGCAACCAATCACCTCACCGTCAACAAACCTGAGTGAACAATGAGAGTGGGGAGGACAGCATCTAAACATAGCAGTTCACCAGAATACTCTACGTCCATGAGTCCCCCAGATCTGCTCCTTTACCTAAGGCTCATCTATTTACAAACATGCTGCGCTAAATAAATAGGTTTTTAGCCGAGACTTAAACACTGAGACTGTGTCTGAGTCCCGAACATTAACAGGAAGACTATTCCATAACTTTGGGGCTTTGTAAGAAAAAGCTCCGCCCCCTGCTGTAGTGAGAATATATTTTCTACTAACTGCCTAGTAGAACAACCAGACAGTCAGGTGTTACAAAACTCCAACCTAGAGATTCATCTGCCTCACTCAGCTCTTACCCTGACACGCCCATCACTCTGGAATAGCCTCAATCTGGATTTATCAGGTCACATGACTTTTTTTTTCATCACTCCACAGTTCGTTCTTTATGCTCCATAACAAACTGAGGTCTTTTTTTCTATTAGTCTCATTTATAAGTGGTGTCCTTTAGTCCTAATCCATTGAGTTCTCTTCACACTGGATGTGTGAAAATGCTCTTACTTTCACTGTTACACATTTCTCTGAGTTGTGATTTGATTTCACACGACAATCTCCTTCACTGGGTTTCATGACCACATTTCTTCCTTGAAGATGACGAGACACCGCTGTCCTTCCAGGTTTGCACAGTCACACTGTTCATCGTTTCAGGATCTCCTTAGTTGTTTCCTTTGCTTGATGCAGTACAATAATTAGTTCTTTCTGAAACAGAGCAGCATCTTTGCCACGCCCACAGGATGTCTGTCGTCTGAAATGGAATGAGAAGCTCCTCACTTCTTCAGTTCGGGTTAAATAACAGCTGAACCGTATTAATCATTGCAGTAATTATCACATGGGAGGCTCTTAACTCGCTATTCACTTACCTACATCTCAGGTGATGGTGGTAAATATTTGTTTGTTTGTTTGTTTTTAATCCTCGTTTTATTAGTGATATTTTTTTATGATCGCTGTTGCCCCACTTAAATGCGCCGACTTTCATTATCACAAACAGAGTTGTGAGCCGTGTGCCCTATCTGAAAGTCTAATACCTAAATAAAGTGTGTTATTAATAAATATTTGCTCTTCATGCTGATTATTTGGTGTGTGTGTGTGTGTGTGTGTGTGTGTGTGTGTGTGTGTGTGGTCGCCATGGACGTGCTCGAGCCAAACAAAACCATCTCAGACGTTTGTAATTATGTCACGTCTCTGACAGTCAGGAAGTTAATGGGGGCAAATTGAATGGAAGCAAAGGATCATGGGAGCGCAGTCATTAAGGCCCGTTTATTGGGTGACCACACACACACACACACACACACACACACACACACACACATATACACACACACTTATATGCAGACACTGTGGCTTAAGACTGTCAGATCTCATTAATCCAGCATTCGGACATCACTGTGAAGGACGAGTGATGAATCACACACACACACACACACACACACACACACACACACACACACACACACACACACACAGAAAAGGCATGACAAAATGACCATGATAATCAGGAAAGAAGTTGCTGTTGTAGTAAAGCAGAAGCTGTGTGATGATGTGCAGCGCGGAATGTTTTATTCTGTTTATACTGCAGTGATTAATGAAAATGTTCACTGTTTCATTCATTAACGATCGACAGATTTAATGATTTAATGCTTTAATGATGTGGAACATCTGAGAGATGAGTTCCTTCCTGCTCTCACTTGCATTATAGCAGCAATAAACATCTTTATCTCTCTCTGTAATGCAGCTTGTCAGTTCACAGAGAAAGCAGAAAGCAGAAACTTCTCTATCCTGAAGACACGTCACCACATCAGTGATCATATATTTGACTTTTTTAAACAACAAGACTGTTTGAAATCTTTTATTATTATTATTATTATTATTATTATTATTATTATTATTATCTGGTGAAGTACCTAGTTTTGGTTCCAGACTTGCTCATGATCCTCAATCAGAAAGAATTCTTTGGAATTTTGTGGAAATGTTTCTGCAGGACCTAACGAGTATAAATGTGCATTAATATGTATCAGGAGGAGCAGATAGCAGATCTGGGGAAGAATCCTAACAGGGATTTCTGTAATCCTTCCCTGAGTGGAGGTGGATGAACAGACCGTGTTTTGAGCTGGTGCTGTCCTTAATGATGTTCCACCATTTGTGCTGGATGTTATGGATGTTACAGAGAAGAAGATGATCCACTGAGCAGAAGCAGATTGTGCCAGCTGATGTTAAGCCTCCCGGAGCTGCTGTTCCACAGAGTGATGTAGTGCAGAAACACGCACGGAATTAATCTCCAGCAGAAGTTGAACTGAAGTGCGAGGGGACTACGGCTTCCTCAGTCCTGAGTTCCTCAGTGTCCCCAGGGTAGAGACCTACTGGTCCGTCCTAATGGACGTTCTAACCAAAGGACATGGTGTTCCTCTGCCAATCAGAGGCTCTAGGCTCCTGTGCTCTGGTGCTGAGGACCAGTAAGTCATGTGATCATTGTCCTGAAGTTTAAGCATCAGACTAAGAATATACTTATTTTTGTTTCTCTAATTGATTAGTCGTCAATAACAGTCCAAATGAGACGAGTCAGGCAGCGGGGCTGGGGCTAGGAGGAGGGAACAGTGGCACAAGTTTTCCAAAAACTGGAAAGTATGGCTCATGGGGAAACGAGTTTGTCTGACAAACACAATGTTGTTTACTGATGAGGCGCAATGTCATTTACATACACAATGATGGAGTTGGAATCACAGCACACGGCCCTGTGGGACACCTTTCTCTCTCTCTCTCTCTCTCTCTCTCTCTCTCTCAGCTCAATCATATGATTGATTCTCCAGTCAGTCCCTGATTATGATGAACCTTTCCCATAGAGATAAATTTAATAGATTTAAAAAATGAATGCTGTAAGTGGCACAAGCTCGTTCAATAAGATCAATAAAACAGGACACAGGACAAGAGCCTTGTCTCTATCAGGGAGGATTAGATCATACATTCATCAGCAGGTGCTGAAGATAATCACAGTAGGTTCTTATGTATTGTGTGTGTGTGTGTGTGTGTGTGTGTGTGTGTGTGTGTGTGTGTGTGTGTGTGTGTGTAAAAAAAATAAATAACAGGCAAACATCTTGCTCAAAATTTTGCTTAATCCAGTTGAGGCCAAAATTGAGCAGACATCTGTGCTACAGTGTAATGCGTTTACATTCTCTCCCTCGAGATGATTCCGAAACACTCAATTAGAGATGGATTTATTCCAGCTTTTGTTCATTGTACCAGAATTCCTGTGGGTCAATAACCTGGTGCCACTCATCACCTGTGGCTTTAAAACATCCTCACTTTACAACCATAGATACCATGAGAACATTTGATAGGCACATCCTCTTTAGCAGCAACAAGTGTACCCACAATGCAATGCAATCAAGAAACCAAGCTGGAGAAGGAACTGGATGCATCAGGTAAAGACTGAAAATCTGGTAAAGAAAGTAAAAGCTGAAGAAAATCTGACTCTTAGTTTTATTTAGAATTATATAACATTTAGTTAGTAATAGAGAGATTAATCTGTTTGGACAAGTGGCATTCCAGGAATAGTGATAACTATATGTATCACTCGGCATCTCAGATGTTCTACAGTCACTAATTATTTAGTTGTTTAGTGAATTGGTACAGTTAGTTAGCTAGTGAATTCCGTTAATGTAAGTTGTATGTATGCAGCACTTTGGTCTTGGAGGAATGCTGTTTTGTTTCACTGAGTACTGAACTGTATATGGTTAAAATGACAATAAAAGCCTACTTGACTTGACTGGACTTAATGACACTAACTGTGTGTCTCAGCATGGGTGAGAGTCGGTCTGTACGGTCCACAGTACTGAGGAGAGAGCAGCTGCCTGACCACGCCCACATTCACACCCGGTCACAGAAGTAGTTTCAGCAAGAATGTTATTTCATCTTAAACAACATTCTGTCTCCTTAGTAACTGCTTTTAAGTCATACTGAATAAATAAAGCTGTAAAAAAAACTGAGGTTGAATGTTCTTTAGCCTGAGGGGTGGGTAAACCTTTAGCCCCAACTGTAGCTAACTGAATGAAGCAATAAATCTGACAAAATGATGCACATTGTTAAAAACACACAAACACATGCTCAATTATAACATTTGTGATCTGAGGACCAAGAACAGTATCGAGGTGGGGGCCGAGAACAGTAACCGTGTGACTACAAAGAAGAGTAATGATGCAAGCAGCATGAATACTAGCTCTGCTAGGTCAGAGAACAGTAGCAATATGAGGACTGAGAACAGTAGTCAACCTTAAGCAAAGTACAGTTACTTAAAAGTAAAGACAAATAGGGATGCGAGGACCAAAACGAGTAGCAATGCAATGGAGCAATTGTTTTGTGAGAACAGTATCCATGCAAAGTCAGAGAACAGTAGCCATGCGATTACAAACAAATGGAGCGATCTAAGTGTGAAAAGTAGTAATGTGAGGGCAGAGAACAGTAGCAATGCAAGGACCGAGAAGAGTAGCAATATGAGGACTGAGAACAGGAGTCAACCTTGAACTAAGTTACGAGATTGGATGTTAATTAATTTTCTTCTGCTTAATCCTGATAAGACAGAAGTTCTAGTCATAGGACCACAAGTAGCTAGAAGTAAGCTTTCTGATCAGACTGTAACTTTAGATGGCCTTTCTGTTCCATCAAGTGCAACAGTTAAAGACCTCGGTGTGATTATAGATTCCAGCCTTTCGTTTGAAGCTCATGTAGATAATATCACCAGGATAGCTTTCTTTCACCTTAGAAATATTGCCAAGATAAGAAACATATTGTCACTAAATGATGCAGAAAAACTAGTTCATGCTTTTATCACCTCTAGGTTGGACTATTGTAACGCCTTACTGTCTGGTTGTTCAACTAGGTGTATAAACAAGCTTCAGTTAGTACAGAATGCAGCAGCGAGAGTCCTCACTAGAACCAGAAGATACGAGCACATCACCCCTATCTTATCTACACTGCATTGGCTCCAATTTTAAAATGCTATTTTTGACCTATAAAGCATTAAATGGTCTCGCGCCGCAGTATCTGAGTGAACTGCTAGGGTCTTATGATCCGCCACGCCTACTTCCATCAAAGGATGCAGGCTGCTTGTGACGTATTATTAACACTACAGCAGGGGGCGGAGCTTTTTCTTACAAAGCCCCAAAGTTATGGAATCGTCTTCCTGTTAATGTTCGGGACTCAGACACAGTGTCAGTGTTTAAGTCTAGGCTAAAAACCTGTTTATTTAGCGCAGCATGTTTGTAAATAGATGAGCCTTAGGTAAAGGAGCAGATCTGGGGGACTCATGGACGTAGAGTATTCTGGTGAACTGGTATGTTTAGATGCTGTCCTCCCCACTCTCATTGTTCACTCAGGTTTGTTGACGGTGAGGTGATTGGTTGCTTTACATCTCAGTTCCCCCTCATGTCTGTGTTTCCTTCTGGCTCCTCCCTTTTAGTGATGATGTCATAGTTAGTCCTGCCGGAGTCCCTGCTTGCACTTTGCACTAATATACATTCACCTTATACATGTTGACTGTGACCAGACCTAACTGCCATCTCTCCTTATTTTCTGTTCTCTCCTTTTCTGCTCTCTCTCTCTCTCCTTTCCTTCTCTCTGTCTCTCTGTCGAGCTATACATGTTCGCTCCTGAGTTGCCAGTGATCCAGACCCCTCTGCCCTCTGGAGCCGTCTAACCCGTCCTGGAGTCTTGTTTCTGGTTGGAGATCCCGTCACATGGATGCCCCGTGTGGTCTGCCTGGATGCGCTTGGTGGCTGGGGATGGTTTCCATGAAGACTGTCCTATCATCGATTGATGCTCTGGGGACCTGTGACTTCAGTTGTTCGATAGCTCAGGACTGGAATCTCCTACAGTCTACCTGAGCCTCCGGGAACAAACTGGACTCCTTTTAATTTAAATTTTAACACATCTCCTGTTACACTGAACTTCCAGTACACATTATTATGCTGATCATTCTCTGCTATCCGTTATCAACCAGATGAGGATGGGTTCCCTGTTCAGTCTGGTTCCTCTCAAGGTTTCTTCCTATTACCATCTCAGGGAGTTTTTCCTTGCCACCGTCGCCCTCGGCTTGCTCATCAGGGACAATCTTATCATTTTGATTCATACACATTGCATAAAATTTTACTTCTTTTTATTGTGTAAAGCTGCTTTGCGACAATGTCAATTGTTAAATGCGCTATATAAATAAAATTGAATTGAATTGAATTGAATTGAACTAAGGACAGTTACTTAAAAATAAGGACAAGTACGGATGCGAGGACCAAAATGAGTAGCAATGCAAGGGCCTAGAACAACTGCTTTGTGAGAATTCAATTCAATTCAATAGACTGTGAACAGCGTGAACAGTAGTGTTCTGAGGACCGTGAACAGTAGTGATGTGAGGACTGTGAACAGTAATGGTGTGAGGACTGTGATGTGAGGACTGTCAAGGGTAGTAATGTCAAGACCGTGAACAGTAGTGATGTCAAGACCGTGAACCGTAGTGATGTGAGAACCGTGAACAGTAGTGATGTGAAGACCGTGAACAGTAGTGATGTGAAGACCGTGAACAGTAGTGATGTGAGGACCGTGAACAGTAGTGATGTGAGGACCGTGAACAGTAGTGATGTCAAGACCGTGAACAGTGGTGATGTCAAGACCGTGAACAGTGGTGATGTCAAGACCGTGAACAGTAGTGATGTGAGGACCGTGAACAGTAGTGATGTCAAGACCGTGAACAGTGGTGATGTGAGGACCGTGAACAGTGGTGATGTCAAGACCGTGAACAGTAGTGATGTCAAGACCGTGAACAGTGGTGATGTCAAGACCGTGAACAGTAGTGATGTGGAGACCGTGAACAGTAGTGATGTGAAGACCGTGAACAGTGGTGATGTGAGGACTGTGATATGAAGACCGTGAACAGTAGTGATGTGGAGACTGTGAACAGTAGTGATGTGTGGACTGGCTTACTGTAAACCACAGAACATTGGTATTATAATAATACAAATGCAGAACAGGCAGTTCACACTATCTGCTACTGCTTCATTAAGAGGGAGTACAGAGCTGTCTAGCTGTCACTGTATGTGTGTGTATGTGTGTGTGTGTGTGTGTGTGTGTGTGTGTGTTTGTGTGTGATGACCAGACTCTAGCAGGTCGTGTTCTCTCGCTGTCTCTCTGTGTTTATCGTGTTCCACTGCGCTCCTCCTCATCGACTGGCGCTCGCCTCCCTCACGGCCTTGTCACTCTAATTAGGTGACAGACGGCAGCAAGCAATATCCCTCATTACACACACAGACACACACACACACACACACACACACACACACACACACACACACACAGACACACACAAACACACATGATTTCCACTGTGCTGAAATGATATTCTGTGACATCAGTACTGTTAGAAGACAAAAGTTGAGCTCTTATCCAAAATGTTAAATATATCTGTCTCTTCCTCACTCTCACTCTCACTGTCTAATTCTCTGTCTCACTCTCTGTATAACTCTCTATCTCACTCTCTGTCCGACTCCGTATTACTCTCCCTTTCTAAGTCTCTCTCTCTCTCTCAATTATAAAACAAACTGTCTGTCTTTCCCTCTTTTATAAATCTGAATTCTGTCTCACTCTCACTATTCCAGTCAGCTGCTTCACCATTTTTGTCACTCTGTTTCTATATTATATTATAAATCTAAAATCTTCTTTCTCTCCCTGTCTCACTCTTCCAATCTCATTATCACTCTCTGTACGTTATTCAACCTGTCTGTCTCTCTGTCTATTATAAATTCTCTCTCACTCTCTTATCACTCTTCCAGTGTTGCTGTCTCTCTCTCTCTCTCTCTCTCTCTCTCTCTCTCTCTCGCCCCCGGGTCCGTGGCAGGGTTCTGCTGCTCCTTCAGCATCCCTCAGTGAAGATGCTCAAGTGGCAATCAGCTATAATTAGTCAGAGAGGCTCCTACACTCCCCCTCCTCCTCCTCCTCCTCCTCCTCCATCCTCTCCCAGCTTCATCCATCCCTTCCCTTTCCCGATCTCTCTCTCTCTCTCTCTCTCAAGTGGAGGAAACTGTTCATCTGTTTTTAGCATCTCTTAGCAAATTAAAAATGGTCGGTGAAGGTGAATCTCCCGATCGGAGCCGGGTGAGATGAGATGTCATAACACATTCGCTTTTCGGAGAACGGAGAAGGAAAAGTGACGTTCATTTCCGATTCCCTTTCAGCCGTCCTGACAGAGCGTTCCTCATCCAGACTAATGGGTAATGGGCTCCTCCTGCCACTTTAAACTTATTACTCCAGCCCACACACATCAATCTTCCTTTTCCTTCCATCTTTACCTCTCTCTCTCTACACCTGCACTTCATCACCTGCCGCCCCTCTGAACTCTGCACCGGTCCAGATTTTACCTCCTCTGATCCCGAGCCGCTTCGCCTCCTTACAGAATCACCAGAAAGGATTTTCCCAACCTGAAACTCTGCCTAGGTTTCGACAAAAGTCTTCTTATTAGAGTTCATCCTGAGGAAATCTGAGCTATTCACACGCACACACACACACACACACACACACACACACACACACACACACACACAGGATACACTTCAATACTTGGGCTGCACGCTCATGCCTACAACCGCATCACAGCCGTGCTGATATTCACCACAACAGCACGACCTCGAGTGTGATACAGCTTAAATATAAACTTTTCACAATTAGTTTATTACATTAATGTTTCAAATAAAATGTATAAAATTGAAATGTCCTAAACTTGCCATAACATTAAATACACATTTACATAAACTCTTAAACTAGCAGGAAGTCTGTGTGTGTGTGTGTGTGTGTGTGTGTGTGTGTGTGTGGCGTGTGTGTGTGTGTGTCTGTGTATGTGTGTGTGTGTGTGCTGCCTTGTGTGTGGTATGTGTTGTGTGTGTGTGTTGTGTGTGTGTGTGTGAGTGGTGTGTTGTGTGTGGTGTGTTGTGTGTGGTGTGTGGTGTGAGCAGTGTGTGTGAGTGGTGTGTTGTGTGTGGTGTGTTGTGTGTGGTGTGTGGTGTGAGCAGTGTGTGTGAGTGGTGTGTTGTGTGTGGTGTGTGGTGTGAGCAGTGTGTGTGAGTGGTGTGTTGTGTGTGGTGTGTTGTGTGTGGTGTGTGGTGTGGGCAGTGTGTGTGAGTGGTGTGTTGTGTGTGGTGTGTGGTGTGGGCAGTGTGTGTGTGTGTGTTGTGAGTGTGTGTGTGTGTGTGTTTGTGTGTGTGTGTGTGTGTGTGTGTGTGTGTGTGTGTGTGTGTGTGTGTGTGTGTGTGTGTGTGTGTGTGTGTGAGAGAGAGAGAGAGAGAGAGTGTGTGTGTGTGTGTGAGAGAGAGAGGTGTGTGTGTGTGTGTGTGTGTGTGTGTGTGTGTGTGTGTGTGTGTGTGTGTGTGTGTGTGTGTGTGTGTGTGTGTGTGTGTGTGTGTGTGTGTGTGTGTGTGTGAGTACACCTGCTGTAACACTGCCACATCAGCATTTTTCTGACAGATGTGATCTCTCTCTCTCTCTCTCTCTTACACACACACACACACACACACACACACACACACACACACACACACACCAGCTTGTGTCAGCTAGCTCAGCTCACTAATCATGTCGCCACTGTCAGGCCCGGTTCGGAGCAGATTGATCAGGTCCCGCTCTCTACGTGACTCACTCACTGCTTGGGTGCTAAACCACAGCAGTGCATTGTGGGAAGTCTCGGCAGACTATGCTGACCCACTGCAGTGCATTGTGGGATTTCATGAGCACACATGGCCTTCAGTATGAGTACATAATGACAGTAATAATGTTTATAACATTTCGCTCGGTTCACGCTCCATTTAACGTGAGAATTCCACACTAGCATTTAGCGCTCAGTCACGGCGACGTTCGGCTTTTTATTTTGCTGCTGTTTTTTGTGTGGCTTTTCTTTACAGTGTCAATCACGTGAAACACAAGAGTATCACTGCGGCTCATTAGAATTAATCCGACGTTTGATGGGGATATCCAGCGCCGCGTGGGACATGTTGTTTCTCCAGAATTCTCCAGCGTGTGTTTCACATTTTCATTTGCTCCCCCAGCATCGCTCTCCAGGTTTTAATAACACAATCTGGATTTTGCGCTCTCCGTTCCCTCGTATTAATGTCTGTCATTAGTCACTGTGGCATGAGCAGACGGCACTCTATCTGCTCAACACATGTGACGATTAGAAGAGGGGCAGCAGGCGATTCATTTCACCATACGTGAAAGAAAAATTAACTCGTACAGTCCCGGGACGAAGATGGAGACATTCTGTGTGTATTACTGTAATACTGCGACCCTGTAACACTCTAATGCTCTGACATTGCAACATTTCCCTGCATACATATCACACACACGCTGTCTAATTTATTCTGTAAATATCAACGATACACACTGTATATAAAATGTATATCATTTATATCATCGTTCTTTTATTCTTATTATTAGTGTCTGGAGTTTAGCGCAATTTCATTTCACTGCTGTTGTACTTGTAGAACCATGTATGTGACAAATGAAATCCTTAAATCTTGATTCTATCACGGTGAAATCATAAACCTGCGACAGTACAACACTGTGAAAATGTGTAATAAAATAATCCTGTTATAAAACTGCAACAATGTTAAACTGCAACGCTGTGACACTTTGCTGTCTGTTGTGTGACGTGAAGCTGGAATATTGTCAAAGGACAGAACCGTTCGACTGCACGACTGAAACACTACCGTGGGACCCTGTAACACTGTAACACCCCAACACTATAAGAAGGTTACTGCTAAACGGTAACATTGTAAAAGGACAGAGACTGTAACGCTGTCGAACTGTAACACTGTAACAGTATTAAACTGTAATAATCTTATACTGTAACACTGTAACACTCTGACCCTGTAATATTGTAAAACCTTCGCAGTTATTAACTGGAACACCATGAAACCTGAAATGTTGTACAACTGTATGACTGTGAGACTGATAAACACTACATTATTGCTCTATAATATCTTTACAGTATAACACTCACACTGTAAAAGCGGTACACTGGAAAGATGTAACACTGAAACGCTTCTGTAATTCAGTAACGTTATTCATCTTTTAAACTTCTAAGCATTTCACTGCATATCATACCGGTTATGACTGTGTATGTGAAACTTAGCTTAGATCAGATGCGTTCTCGCGCTCACGCGGTGCTACACCTGGCCGCCTCGCTCTCCTGCGTTACCTGCACACACGTTCAGCTGAATGGGATTAATCACATCGTGAACGTGGTCTTCAGCCTCCGACTGCAAATAACAGCAACACTGTGAAATCTCTCACTCGCTTTCATTTCACTTCTACTTCTACACACTCTTCCCTCCATTAGCGCATATGAATAATAGCGGTGTTCCAGTGAGACGCTAAATCGAGCTCTTAACGACCCGCAGAGAACAACAGAGGAACCGAAAGGTTGGAGTGTAAACAGGAAGTGCAGATTACAGGCTAAATATACAGCAGGTGGGAAGCAGGTCGCGGCTAATAACCAAAAGAAGCCGATTATTTGCATGGGGGATTTTTTTTTTCTCTTCGAACCTGCCACATTAGTCGTCACTTACCCACACTTTGGAGCTCATACAGTGTGTGTGTGTGTGTGTGTGTGTGTGTGTGTGTGTGTGTGTGTGTGTGTGTACTTTGCTCTGGGCACATTTTGCTCCAGCTGTGTTACACGTGCACATTTTTAGTGCACTAGTAGGGTGGTTTGGAACACAGCCACTGTTAAACATCACCTGTTAATCACACCGTGAGCCCACACCCCTCAGACAGCACTGTGTTTCGACCCCGAATATTATTTATTGCAGGAGATTATGGTTTGGGACGGAGCCCACGTCTGAAGGCCACGACTCACCATCTGGTCAGCCGGAGTTTAAAAGAGAGAACGGCATCAACGCCGAGGTTCTGTACGGCGCTGAGAAGGAGGGAAGGAGAACCATGCTCCTGTTCAGAGTATAGACAGAACTATAATTAATTGAAACACACACACACAGAGGTGCAGCAGCTGCATGTAGCTGATTGTGTTTGTTAAAGATGTCAGGTATTAATGATGTTCAGGGTGTTAACAAGGAAACACTGTTAATTAATCAACATTAATTCTGTTTTTTTTTTTTTTTGCTGAAAAAGGAGCTCAAGTGCTTTAACACAGTTCAGTTCACACACATTTAAAGGCCAAAGCAGGCACACACACACACACACACACACACAATCTAGAAGACACAAAAGAGAGAATGACATTTACACATTCTGGCTCCGTCCCAAATGCTGGAATCAGCACAATTAGAAAAAGCTAAACTTGTTGGAGCCGCTGTCTCCGCACGCTCCCTGCCTAGGCACCCTTCATCAGAAGACCAATAAGTGTTCTTACTTGTCTCTCTCCCAAATCTTACAGCATCTGAAACATTGATCTAGAGGTCACACGTTTAGTGTCTGTCTACGTTTAGTATTTAGCACTGTTTTTTATGCTAACTGCTACAAACGCTGTTAGCTAGTCACTCTGCTCCGCGCACTGTACCGCTGTCTTCCGTCCCTCTCCACGACAATCACTTTTCACAAGACACATTTGTAACTGACTTGTGTGTTTGGGACACAGAGCTCATGTTTTGCTAATGTTTAGCTCCCAGCTGGAGCCATTAGCAGTTTGCGCTGCATATGAACGGCCATAAATCAAACGATTACACAAGCTCACAGGGGAATTATTATTTCAGCTCTTTACTCTGTCATGTTTCACAAACAGAAGCCATCACCGTGTCTGAATCAGTTTAATCTGAATCGAGTTCATCACTTTCATATGAATCGGTTTCGTTTCATCTCTTTTACTCTGATCCATTTGTATTCAATATAATGTACATGTACACTGTCCAAGCAATACGACTTGGCACCAAGCAAAGACAACAACTAAAGAGGCGTAAAAGAATGAGAACTGAGTTAAGACCCCTTCAACACATTATTAACACCTGGAAGGACAGAGCTGAACCATGCAAGAAGTGTAGTCCCTTATACGCCCACACACCCACACACACACACACACAGTGTGATGAGAACTGCATTGGGACTAAACAGCTGTGTGTCCATAAGAAAAGCACTTGTTAGTGAGACTTAGAGAGCTAGAGAGCATAAAGACTGGTAAAAGGTCATGTGACCTGATGAGTCCAGAGCGGTGTGCGTTGAATGAAAGCTTCAAGTGTGTGACTTTTGTTTTGACCAGGCAGTGTATATACTGTGCACCTAAATCCTCATTAGCGCACTTCTGAAATCCTTAACGCAGTTCTAGTGATTCGAGCACTGAGTGTCAGATGTATCAGTAAAGCTGTAAATCCCCAGCGTGCCTCTGGAATCGTCACTTCGGGTTTGTTGGGTCCCGAGGGAGTCGAGGCTGCAGGCTTCATTTTTTAAACATGACGAATATTAACAAGTGTTTGCATCAACAGACACAGAACAGAATCAGGATCTGTGACTGAGACTGTGGCTAATCACTAACGTGCTAAATAACGCCGGGCTCAATGGGACGAAACACAACAAACAAGACACAAGGATCTGACGGCAAAAGCAGAACATACAGATCTGGCCGTTAAGAACGCACGTTTCGAGAAAAGGGATCTGACGAGCTGCCGCAGAGGCGTGCGGGAAGCAGTGAAAATGCCGTTCATTACCTGTAGGGGGCAGTCGTGTTTCAATCTGAGGTATTGTGTGTCTACTGAACCCGGAAAAATGTGTTAATGTCTCTTAGGCGCCGACCGACAGCAAGCGACAGAGCTCATAATCGTGTCGAGCTCAAACTGTAAATACTTCAATGATGATTCTTCTTTGGCTGCGCTTTCTACATTATTATTAGTAGTAGTAGTAGTAGTACTGTGAATTATTATTGTTATTATTATTATTATTATATTATTATTATTATTATTATTGTAACGCACCTGCGTGTGCAAAAAGACGAAGTACAATGAAGAATACAAAAGTGTATAGTCAGCCTAAAACAATATTGTTTTAATGTGTATATGCACCTTAAATATACAATGTGTATTATACAATGTGTATATGCGCTTTATGGGCTATATATGTATATGGGCTTTGACTGCACTTTCTCCATTCATTATTATTATTATTAGTAGTAGTAGTAGTACAGTCTAATACTTTAGACTTATTTCGGGTTTAATCACACTGTTGGGTTGCTTTTGCTATGAATACTGAAAGGGCTACATGATTAAACTCAATGGAAAAAGAAATGTCTCCGTTTCCTCTCCAGACCTTTTGTCTACATCACAATGAACTGAAGCTCAGCGCGTCTTCTTTCCTTGTTTGAATATGTAACATTTAAGTGAAATATATTTCGCGTATAGGCCTAAATATTAATTTTTATTTATGGACAGGTGTACAGTGGAACCTTGGATTACGAGGATAATTCTACTAATTCTCTAAAACAAAAACTCTAATAATTCGTTCCACAGCCCCAAAAAATAAATACAGAAAAATAATTAATACCATATATAAAGTAAAAATAAAACAAATTAACCTGCACTTTACCTTTAAAAAAAGTTCAAATAAATCCCAACAGATAAGTGTTTCCGTTTGTGCGTGCAGGCGCCGTGGGTGTGTGTGTGTGTGTGTGTGGAATTAGCCCCTTCCCTCATCTTACACAGTAAAACTCCTCCTCCCTCCCCCCACCTCACTTTTTAAGTTTCACAACAAACACGCACACAATGGAAACACTGTTTTAACGGAAAAAAATAAATCTCTCTAATGACACTTGCGTGAGCGCAGACGAACGGAATCACTGCTGTAAAATAAAAAAAACAAATGAACCAGCACCTTACCTTTGAAAAGAATTGCGACAGAGCAGAGTTTCTGTGTAGAGCAGAGTGTGTGTGTCTGTGTGAAGCCGGGGAGGGGGGGTATCAAGGTGAGAGTGTGTGTGTGTGTGTGTGTGTGTGTGTGTGTGTGTGTGTGTGTGTGTGTGTGTGTCGGTGTCAAAAAACTCGGCACTTGTAAACCAAGACATGCTCGTTTTTCAAGTCAAAATTTATTAAAAATCTTTGCTCGTCTTGCAGAACACTCGTAAACCGAGTTACTCGCAATCCGAGGTTCCACTGTAGTGTGTTTTATCTAGAAGCGCTGCAATTTTTTCGTTGGTTTCAAAACACAATGTTGTCAGAGATTTGAAAACTACCGCTGGCTAACTGTCTCTGCAGTGGTTAAAACAGCGGACATATTTAAGACAAACAGAATTGCAACAGGAGGAGTGAGTACTAAAACCTGCTGCTGCTGGGAGTGGCTTAGAGAAACACCATGAAACACCCCCCCCCCCCCCGGCCCCAACACACACACACACACACACACACACACAGACCCGAGAGGTGAAGAGCATGTACAGGTGCACCTATACAGTCAGTACATTGTCAGCAGTCAGCTGTTCTATTTTGTCTATAAAAGTGTAATATGGATGGAGAGCAAATGTCTTAATCGGGGTCGTGGTTAGAACATTAGAGCCTGGTGGGACCAGAGCATGAGAACCCCTGGAAGAGTAATGCAGAAATGGCTTCCTTGTGGTCCTCCAGGGGGAATGAACCCCACAGAGCATTGAGCTTTGAAGCAGAGCTGCAAGAGGGGTTGTGGAACTGATCATATTGACCTGAACATGGGCTGGATGGGGCGCGGCCGCCATGTCGGCCTCACTGTGGTGCTTTGCTACTTTGGCTGACTCCAAAGCTGACACCAGAGATTCAACTGGATCCATTCCTTCTCCACTGGTTTTGAACCTGCCAGGCTCATCCTGTAGGATAAGTAAAAGAAATGGACACACACACACACACACACACACACACACACACACACACACTGCCACATGAGACTCAACTGTCAGCCTCACTGTCTGTAGAAAACAAATCCAGCCAAAATCAGCATCACTCTCTCCACCTCCACCTGCCTCACCCAGATGAAGGGCCTTCTGTTAGGATGGAGGGACGTCTCAGCACCACCCCCAGGGGGACAAGTTTCAGCACCAGCCTTCTTATTGTGTAATACAATTCTCCATTGTTCCTGTTTGGTGTGGTTTGGGATCAGCCTCCTGTTGTTGTTGTTTCTAAACCCAGTCCAAGATATTTTCATCCAGTAAATCCTCTGTGTGAGTTTGTCTGCTCGCTGTCACTGTGACGAACGGTTCATTTTCTCCTCTGTCGTGATTAAATCACAGAAATAAACTCCGACGCTGCAGACAGACAGCAGCTGACGTCCTCTGTCAGTTAGACAGGGAGACTCGCTAACAGGCGCTGCAGCGTCCAAACCACTCAGGGCTTTTTCTCCTCACGATCCGGCATGAATAAAACCCTGTGTAGAACATAGAACTGTCTGAGAACCATCTCAGTCCCTATAGGGGGAATACACTCCATGTCCTCTTTACACACACACACACACACACACACACACACACACACACACACACACACACACACACACACAGGAGACAAATTAAAGGACCTGTAAGTACATGTTAAAGACGTGTATACACAAGAATAGAAATAGAGGTGTGGACCAGTAAGAGAAGCGTACATATGATTTACACTGAGTGTGTGTGAATCAGTCACACTCATTACACACCTTCTACACACTCTCACACACACTCTCCCATACACACTCTCCCATACACACTCTCCCATACACACTCTCCATCTTCTTAAGGTTCTTAGGTTTTATTGGGGTTATTAATCATTTCTTTTAATCACTTTGCCTTTTACTGGTTTCATCTTTCAAACTGGATGAATTCATCTGCCAAATAAGTGTGTGTGTGTGTGTGTGTGTGTGTGTGTGTGTGTGTGTGTGTGTGTGTGTGTGTGTGTGTGTGAGAGAGAGAGAGAAAGAGCAGAAATGTGTCTCGTTGTGTAGAGCTGTTAATTCAGTGATTCTCATCTTCACATTCTTCATGCCTATGTGTGTGTGTGTGTGTGTGTGTGTGTTTATGTATGTGTGATCCCAGCATGCTTCACACCCACACAAAGACACATACACAGTCTCTCTCTCTCTCTCTCTCTCTCTCTCTCTCTCTCTCACACACACACATAGACACACACACACACACACACACACACACACACACACACACACACACACACACACACACACACACACACACAGGCTGCTACCAGAGCTAATCATAGCACTGAGCTGTAAACTCTGCTGCTTATTAATGCCGGCGGTGTAACGAAACTATCGTCCTCTCAGTTATTTACATTTTCTGTCGTTCACTAAAAAGATGGAACTGCACACACTTTTTGGGGACACTCTCCCATACACACTCTCACACACACTCTCACACACACTCTCCCATACACACTCTCACACACACTCTCACACACACTCTCCCATACACACTCTCCCATACACACACTCTCCCATACACACTCTCACACACACTCTCACACACACTCTCCCATACACACTCTCATACACACTCTCCCATACACACTCTCACACACACTCTCCCATACACACTCTCATACACACTCTCCCATACACACTCTCACACACACTCTCCCATACACACTCTCATACACACTCTCCCATACACACTCTCACACACACTCTCCCATACACACTCTCATACACACTCTCCCATACACACTCTCACACACACTCTCCCATACACACTCTCACACACACTCTCACACACACTCTCCCATACACACTCTCCCATACACACACTCTCCCATACACACTCTCACACACACTCTCCCATACACACTCTCACACACACTCTCACACACACTCTCCCATACACACTCTCCCATACACACACTCTCCCATACACACTCTCACACACACTCTCACACACACTCTCCCATACACACTCTCACACACACACTCTCATACACACTCTCCCATACACACTCTCATACACACTCTCCCATACACACTCTCACACACACTCTCCCATACACACTCTCACACACACACTCTCATACACACTCTCCCATACACACTCTCACACACACTCTCCCATACACACTCTCACACACACTCTCCCATACACACTCTCACACACACTCTCCCATACACACTCTCACACACACTCTTACACACACACTCTCATACACACTCTCCCAGACACACTCTCACACACACTCTCCCATACACACACTCCCATACACACTCTCACACACACTCTCACACACACTCTCCCATACACACACTCCCATACACACTCTCACACACACTCTCACACACACTCTCCCATACATACTCTCCCATACACACTCTCACACACACACTCTCATACACACTCTCCCATACACACTCTCCCATACACACTCTCACACACACACTCTCACACACACTCTCCCATACACACTCTCACACACACTCTCACACACTCTCACACACTCTCTCCCATACACACTCTCACACACACTCACCCATACACACTCTCACACACACTCTCACACACTCTCACACACTCTCTCCCATACACACTCTCACACACAAAACCCACCCATACACACTCTCCCATACACACTCTCACACACACTCACCCATACACACTTTCACACACACTCTCACGCACTCTCTCCCATACACACTCTCACACACACTCTCACATACACTCTCACATACACACCCTCACACTCTCTCTCTCACGTACACACCCTCACACACACTCTCACACACACACACACTCCCATACACACTCTCACACACACTCTCACATACACTCTCACATACACACCCTCACACTCTCTCTCTCCCGTACACACTCTCACACACACTCTCACACTTAATATTCTTGGTGATCGCTTAATAAAAAAATACATGTATCATGTCCATCTGTTACTACAGTACATCAAAGAGTACAGGCCACGCCCTGCAGGAAATATTACCATATAAAGAATGTGAAAATCATTGGAAAATTAAACAGCAACAGCTATGTTCCACAAAAGCAGACAAAGAGTTAAAAACGAGATCAGGGAAGAATCCGTTAGATGTTTGTTTTAAGGAAGGCCGGTCTAGAAAATCGTCTTTAAGAGTGAGAGTGGGAGATCCTGTTGGCGGTGAGGAGCCTACTGGATTCCAACCACCATTAACCAACGAAGAAGAAGAAGAAGAAGAAGAGGAGGAATGTTCCACACAATGTTCTGTGGAACGTCCAGCAAGAGCATGATTTTAAATTAAATATATTTCGACGTGGAAATTAAATAAACTCAATTTAACAATTCTATGCTCTTGCAGCGTTCACAGCCTCAGTGAGGTCACAACATCTTCAATATGGCTAACGTTCTCAGTGTGGGCTTCTGTTTGTCACTGCAGATCAAAAACATGTATGTCATCCCGCGGCCGTCCCTGTCCTTCTAGAACGTTCACTGCTTTTCTCTAACACTAATGTTTTCTTAGTGGTTCTAGAGCGTCAGTGTAATCTCAGAATCCACAAACCTCAGTCCAGCTCCATATCTGCTCAGGGTGGTTCCACAGAAACCCTTTACACTCCTGCACGTCCACACGGCACCGGTCCAACATCCTGAGACTCGCAGTAGAATCTACAGTGTCTATTTTCAGTGGCTAGATTATTCTGTTCTAGAGTTTTCTAGAGTGGTTAAATAAAGTGGTGAGTGTGGTTATGTAATGTACAGTCTGTATCAATCCAATTCAATTTTATTTGTACAGCGCTTTTAACAGTTGACATTGTCGCAAAGCAGCTTTACACAATCAAAGGAATAAATAGTTTCCCTCACTGTGTTCTAGAATCTTCGGTTCAGTTATTATTTACAGTTATTATCATCCTGAATTGGATTTTGGGATCAGAGCCGCTAACCTGAAGGCCACAAGCGCCCTCTGTCCGTGAGTAACATTAGCATGATAGCAGCAGCGCTATGCTATGACTGGTGTTCACACACTCGGCACTTGGTGTAGAACGAATGTCTCGCAAAACTCCCTTAATAAAATAAAGTTCCACAGAGCTACAGGAAATGACATCATCATTTATTATGAACGCGGTTTCAGGACGCTGTCTGACGGGGAACAATCGCATCTTTAACGACGATGCTGTCACAGACGCTGCTGAGTCTCCCTCGGGATGAAAACGAGAATCCAAATGGCTTTGCTAGCATTTCCTCTCTGCAGGTCAAAGGTCAAAGGTCAGGTGGAATAATGTACCATTAGCAGCCCACGAGCTTCCATTACCGAGCATAATGGGAAGCCTGCGCTCGCCCACATCCGAGCTCGCTTCCCATCAGCCCCGGCGTTGAGTCTCTCGCAGCCTCGTCTCCGCGCGCGTGACTCGTGTATTATTCGGGATTTAATGAGCGTTATATTTCCTCTTTATGACCCCACTGAGGTGTGTTTATGCAGCGCTATGAGGAGAGAGGTCGTGATCTTTCTAGAAAATTATTCTCATCCCGATCAATAAGAGACTCGCGCCGCGTTGAGAAACAAAATCTGTAGAAGTTGAACTTTTATTTGATTGAATGTTTTCTGGAGTTTTCTTCCTCCCTCTCTGAGTTTGTCTCAGCGCTCGCAGACATCACACTCGGTGTGGAGCTACACGATAAAGGACCTTTCTTTATTTCAAAAAAAATAAAGCAGGAAGTGGCTTATCTCCGGCTACACACCTGGAAATAACGCTTTAATGAACTACAGAATGTTAATGACAGAAATATTTCATATTTACATATCGACATGCACAACACCTGAACACGCACAGGCAGCTGAAAGAGACGGATGGATCAAAAGTATTTTTCTTAAATAATAAAGAAAGAAGGATCAAAGTCATTGTGTGAAAGTTAAAGGAAAGCGTCTGATTGGTCGGTTGGTGTAACGCCATAATGACATCATCAGTGTGAATTTAAAATCTGCCGCATTCCATCAGCGAGAGAGATTTTTACCTTTTAAACTGAAGGAAAGAAACCAGAGTGTGAGTTTTAGCAAAGCTGCTGATTGGTCCGTTCTGTAACGCCCCCATGACGTCATCAGCTGTCTGTTGTTTCAGCTTCATGCACTTTTTTCCACTTTTATTAGAAACTGTTAAAATAACAGCATGAAAAAGATTTATTAATAATAATATAATAATATAATAATAATAATAATATGTTATCAAAGGCGATGATGATTAATAATGGCTTAATCTGCTGCTAATTTACTGACTAAACATAATTAGACTCATGTAGCATCAGGAAAAGCTTTGTGTGGTGAATAGTCAGTAAGATTAGATGTTTGGTGCCGGGTGATGATCTCTGTACTGTGAGCCGTTCAGACGTCTGTGTGAAACTGGGACATGGCGAAGTCACACCTACGCGTCACCGCTCTTAATTACCGTAATGATCTGATGTTTAACCCCTGCGGCTTCTCGCTACATTTTTATTCCATTTCTTTACCAATAAATCCCGTCCACTTCCTCTGCCTTCACGTTTATAGATCAGGAGCTTAATCAGCACATCGTTAGGTTAATTAGCAGGCCGAAGGAGAAGTCACTTCACAGTCAGATTGGTGTCTTTACCTGAGCGAGCCGCAGCTCGGCGCCGTGACACCGCAGTAAATAACGATTAGTGAGATCGTAAACTTTTCATTATTAAGAAACTAGATGGAATTCACTGCCTCGTTGGTGAGATTGAATCTTTTATTCAGCCGTAATTAAGTCTTAATGCATATTTGACCAAGATATCAATAATTCTCTTATTAAGTGCACATGAAAATATTAATGATAAATCCCTATTTTTTATTGACTTCACTGGGAACACTGTACTCACTTTGCAGCCGTAGCTTGGTTGTGTGGTTGGTCACCATGGTTACAGACTAGCTAGTGCAGCAGCCATCTTTACACATCTGCGCTCTTTCTTTCTGCCCAGGGGAGTGTGTGTCATACGTCCAGCTCATTAACAAAGCAAATTCAAAATTATATCGACATTTAACTGCATAAACTTTCTCATGTTTAAAATGTGCAAAACCTACAGATTTCTCCTCCAGATTCAGCTTGAAAAATGACAAAAAATAAACCGTATTCAGGCAGCTGATGTTCTGTCACATGGCCACGCCCACTTTTGCCTGGTGGAACTGAAGCTGTGACATCATCACCTTCAGAACGATTCCCTCGCACATCTGCATGAGTCCAGTGTGGAACTGGTTCCATAATAAACCTCTAATGGTTTCCCCAAAGGGAGAGACTGAGGATCGGGAGGAAAGTTCTTCCCTTCTCTCTCTTGTCTTGGCTCTTTTCCATCAGAAAGTAAACGTGTGTAAGATTGAGTTTTGGGCCACGGGAGAGAGATGAATGTTCGTCACCTCATCGAGCAGAAACCTGCAGCCGTTCGTCACGTAAACACGCGGTGCAAGAAGATTCATCAGCGCGCCGCTTCATTTCCATCAGTTCATCAGCACCGAGGTCTCGGCGAAGAAGACGGTCACTCGGACACGAGCGCGTCAGGACTGTATCGTCACGCTTTCATGAAGTTGTAAATCCGTAGGTTATTGAAACTTTATTTTACATGAACGTGTGAGGACGAGCAGCTCGGAGAGGAGAGGAGAGGAGAGGAGAGGAGCCTGTGCAGAACGCTGCAGCACTTCATCCACTCCATCGCTGAAAAGTTCAACAGCACCAGTGTTCCAAAAATTATATTTAACATGTGTAGGAGAGTCGGGTCACGCAGGTGAACTGGAGAGGAACAACAACTGAAAAATAGTACTTAAATAAAAGTGTTAAAATGCACTCGGTTAAAGGCAGAAGTACTGAAGTGATGCTTCAGTAAAAGTGCAGGCAATTAGAAAGGTCAGAGGTCAAAGCTGGGCACTTTCATTCGCTTGTGTAACTCAAAACATTCACAAGACATGAGGTTAGGGGTGGGGTTAGGGGTGGGGCTTATTCTTCATGTCTCTTTGAAGTTTTATTCGACTAAAATCAAAGGAACCGTAACCTCATCATGCTGCTTGTTTGAATTCATACAGTATTGGATTTTCATTTTCATTCACGAGGCTTTAACCTTCGGGGCTCCAGCACACTTAAAGTGCACGTGCACATTTACACCTACAGTTACAGGACCAGCTGGGCCGCCGCATGCACTGTTCTGTAACGCACGGATTGGGGTCATAGTCTTGATGCTAACCAGTGATAATGTGTTAAATGTTAAACACATGTTATCTTTAGTGCCATCTGATGTAAAAATCAGCATCAGGAAGGATTTCAAACTATTTCAAAGGAATCTGGAAGTCGGACCTTCACCTGGAGACTCGGACGTAACCGACGGTCGGTATTTCAGCTGCCGTCTGATGGGAATGATGACGTCTACACGAATGAACCTTTCAGACACAGCAGCTTCTGACCAATCAGACGCCAGACCGCAACAGAGCTCTAAAACAAATGCTGCGTTCTGATTGGCTAGTAGTTCTTCGTGACGTGGACTGCACCGGACTTCTTCAGTAAGATTACAAAGCACAGGAGAGAAAGCGCTCAGTTATGAGCAGACCTGCTGTTAATTTCCTGCACCATTTATTATTATCAAGGCGGCGTAATATTACTGTTACTTAATAATAATCATCATTTATAAGCAATCTCGATATATTTTATATGAAATATAAGCAATATGTTAATATTACACGGGCTATTAATCTGCATAATATTCCTGTCTGTAGCGACGAGGGCCTCCATATTGTAAAATTAATCAAATCACTGTTATTTACAAGTTATATATATTTCAGTAATATCCATTTTGTAATATAATATAGTAATATCAGTTTTTGTCTTCGTATTTAATCGATATTTTATTTCAGTAGTGTGAAATTGCCACAGTAGCAGCCACAGGTACCCGAGGTGTTCATGTTGCCATGGTGACGCAGGGGGTAGCGGTGTCTGCGTTGGTGACGCCGCACTGTGCTTTATCTCTTAACCGTCACTCACACACGGGGAGCGCAGGTGAAGGGAGACTGTGGAGGAGCTGAGACGGTCAGAGAGAGACAGGCAGAGAAGCTGAAGAGTCAGTGAGTCAGTGAGTCAGTGAATCAGGACTCCAGTGATGAATCCGACACATGAGAGGTGAGAACAGGCCAGCCGAGCGCACGCAGAGTGAACTGTAGCCACAAAGCCCTGAACAATAAACCTGATGTACAAATATATCAATTCAGTGAGAAAGTGAGTCAGAAGTGTCTCTGTCAGAGATCCAGAGCTGTTCCTTACGAGCGAGAATAGTCACGCTTCTTTACAGCTGAAAAAGGAAAAAGAAAACACCAATAATAATCATTTATAAGCCTCACATGTCTCACCTTACCTGTAGTTTTTTCTGTTATGGTAAAAAGATCCCGCTATTTTAATCTGTAATTGGAAGACATTTCGGGGTGCGTGTTGGAACAGATCCACGTCTCCTGCAGAGTGTAAATTTGAAGCAGAGCAGAGAAAGCACTAAGACAATCTGGGAGCTTGTTCACTCGAGGTTTCTGCACATTTTATACCACGTTAGACGGGAAAAGAGTTAATAATAGGAAATAATAAAGCTCTGAACTGAGACATTCTGATCTACGGTGGAGGAGACGAGCGTCGTACTGCTTTCACTGTCATCACAACACGGCACGATGAAATACACACACTATCAGTAATAGTAATAATGTCTCACACACACCCCGGCCTCTCGGAATCTGGATTTAAACAATACTCGAGAGCCCTTCATTGTATTATTACTGATGAATGTGTTTCAGCCGCAACAGTTCTTTTAACTTTAACTGATGCACTGAGAAGCTTCTCATTTCTTACACAGAAGTTTGGCTGCTGTGTCCCGTGGTCATGGAAAAGACATGGAAAAGACATGGAAAAGACGTGTCCCGTGGTCATGGAAAAGACATTACAGTGTTTCAGAAGAATCACATTATTATCCTGCATCAAGCAAAGACAACGACTCAGGAGACTGAGGCTGAACTGCCGGGATTTAGGTTAAGCGCTGAGATGTCCAACACGTGATCAGTCTCTGGAAGGACAGACCTGAAGCCCAACTTCAATGTGGACAGAAGAACATCCTGAATGAGCGTGATGAGAGATCACTTACACACCCGGTGAGAAAAGGTGCAAACTAGAGCTTTAATAGCAAAAGTTTCAGGTTTATTGCCATATGCACAGTAAAGGAACATGTTAAAGATAAATAACTGAACACACATTTGTTCTTTGTGCAGAATTGGACTGTTCAGTACTTCATCCCAGCAATAAAGAACTCAGTACATATGTCACGTTAAACAAAGCTTCCACTTCCACCATATCGGCCTTCTGTCGTGTGTTTCTTGTCCCTCTGTACAGGACAGATGAAGTAATGAGTCTCATACTTATTGTTGTTTGTAAGGGGACTGAGAGTAACGTAATTTCCGTTCTCTATATGTATGTACTGTACACGTAGCAGAATCCACAATAAAGACCTCTGACTTTTTGTGACTTTGATGTTTCCTCCATATAATGAAATTCTTCTGTCCTCGATGAATGAAACAAAAATGCTAAATATGGGTATAATTTGCAATAGCAGAATAGAAAAATAATAATAATCATATATCATTTAATATATATTTTTTTTTTACAAAAGAATAGATGTTAAAAACGGTTTTAAAAGCAGCATATGCAATATACAGTGTGGGCCATTTTTATGGATCCACCTTAATAAAATGGGAATGGTTGGTGATATTAACGTCTTGTTTGTGGCACATTAGTACAACATTAGTTTCACGAAACTTAGCGAGCAGTTTGCTAACTGTAGCATGGGAGATGGGTGGTCTCGTAGGGTGTCTTGCATTGAAATCTGCTGCAATGACCCGGTTACTGCGTTCACCAGATATCAACACAATTTCGATCCGCTCATCACGTGTTAATCTTCTTCGACATGTCAATGGCTGTGAACAAAGAGAAACTTGTAAATAACTCATGAAAGAATAAAGTTACGTTAAAACCAAGCACACCATTGTTTTTCTTGTGGAATTCCCAATAAGTTTGATGTGTCACATGACCCTCTTCCTATTGAAAAAACAAAAGTTGGATCCAAGATGGCCGACTTCCAAATGGCCACCATGGTCACCACCCATCTTGAAAAGTTTGTCCCCTCGCATATACTAATGTGCCACAAACAGGACGTTAATCTCACCAACCGTTCCCATTTTATTAAGGTGGATCCGTAGAAATGGCCCACGCTGTACATACAGTATATATAAATATATTTCATATGATTTTAAAAGATATAACACTGTGTGCTGACCGCTTGAGCAGAGAGTGGTGCTGATTTTGACGTCTCGTGTTCCTGGGAGCGAGACAAACACAAACAGCTTCACAATACTCTTTTGTTATTGAATGTCTGTGTAATTACAAGTGATGAACCTTTAGTCAAAGACAACATATTACAGTCAATTATACTCAATTAATCACCGTCTCTCGGCAGAAGCAGCCGTTATAAAGTCACTTCCTGTGTTTCTCCTCTTTATCCTCTGCATCACCTCCTGAAGTTGTGAAACAGGAGGGGGAGGGGTGCCAATAACACTGCAAAATAAATACTTCTTTTATATTTCTTCAGGAAAAAGCAGCATTTTAAAGACGATGACTTGAGGTGAAGAGCTTTTATATCACAGATCACACTTCACACCTTTAATGTGGAGAAAATCCCGCGGGAGGACGCATCAGATTTACTTTTCTCATAAATTTTAAGTTCAATAATCTTACTTAGGCCTTCACACACACTTAACCAAGTGTCTTTCTCTGTCTCTTTCTCTCTCACACACACACACGCACACACACGCACACACACACACACACACACACACACACACAGGAGCTCAGCTGCTCCTTCCTCTCAGACAGATGGAGGCTTTTCATCTTGTTTTGTTCTCCTCTGACAGAACCAGGTTTATCTTTTACTGTTAAAACTGGAAAACACTGAAGTGAGCTTTTCGCAATACAGAAGAGAATCGTGATTAATTCTGCTGAAGCCTGAGCTGATAATCAGGAGAACACACCTCTATAATGTGACTTAAACATCTGCAGTAATGGCGGTACGGAACGGCAGGGCGTTCGACCTGGAGCTCCGGGGGGACGAGAGAAACACTGGACTCATCACGTCTGCATCACTGCAGGGACATTCTGGGGTCTCATAGCTTGTCCTCACTTCTTATGAAGCCAGGGTCAGAGTGCAGCGTCGGCCATGACACACGGCTCCAACACACACACACACATACACACACACACACACACACACACACAAAAAACACACCCACACCTATACACACACACATACACACACACAAACATACACACACATACACACACATACACACACACACACACACACACAAACAAACACACACACACACACAAACGTAGACACACACACACACAAATACACACACACACACGCAAAAAACACACACACCTACACAAAAACACACACACACACACACACCTACACAAAAACATACATACACACACACACACACACACACACACACACACACGCAAACACACATACATTCAAATTCAAATTCAAATTTTATTTGTCACATACACAGTCATACACAGTACGATATGCAGAGAAATGCTTAGGCGACTGCCCTGACCTAAGAAAGAACCAAAAAAAAAGTTACTTATCTAAGAGGGAATAAGAAAGAATATCTATATAGGAAATAAATATTAGAACAAAAGTAAATTTGAGAAAAATATATATAAGTAAAATTTGACTAAGAAGAATAAAATAAAATAAAATATAAAATGTCTGTATGGTACAAATATACATTAATGGAAGATATAAGGAAATTATAAGAAAGTGAGAAAAACCTAGTTGTACAAATAGAAAATATAGGAATGGAGTGAACATAAGCAACGGAATGTCCAGGGGTGTGCAAATATGCAGTAAAGTGACATGTTAAAGTGTCTTATGTGCATATTTATAGTGTCTTATGTGCATAATGTCCATGAGTGAGCAGGTGTGCAGTGAGGACTAGTGAGCGAATGACCTGAATGTCCTGAATGTCCAGAGTGAGTGCAGAAACATGTGGACGTGCAAAATGGATCAGTACTGTGTGGTGTCCTGGTTAAGAGACCGTATCACCTGCAGGAAGAAGCTCCTCCTCAGTCTCTCTGTGTTGGCCTTCAGGGGGCGGAATCGCTTTCCTGACCTCAACAGAGAGAACAGTCCATTGCTGGGGTGGCTGAGGTCCTTCATGATCTTCCTGGCCTTGGTCCAGCACCGCTTGCTGTAGATCGAGAGCAGGTCAGGGAGCTCGGTGTGGATGCTGCGCTCGGCTGATCGCACCACCCTCTGAAGAGTTCGCCTGTCCTGCATGGTGCTGTTCCCGAACCAGGTCGTTATGTTTCCCCTCAGGATGCTCTCTATGGTGCAGAAGTATAGAAGTTCCTAAGCACCTTGGAGGGCAGTCTAAAGTCTCTCAGGCGTCTGAGGTGGTAGAGACCCTGTCAGGCCTTCTTCACCACGGTGTTGATGTGACAGGACCATGACAGGTCCTGCGTGATGTGAACACCGAGGTAACGGAAGCTGTCCACTCTCTCCACTGGGCTGTTGTTGATGACGGGGGTCCGATAGTTCCTCTTCTGCTTTGTGCTGAAGTCCACTATCAACTCCTTTGTCTTGCTGACGTTGAGAAGGTGGTTGTTCGTCTGACAACAGTTCTCCAGATTTCCAATCTCCTTCATGTAGGCCGTGTCATCGTTGTCAGTGATCAGGCCCACCACGACAGTGTCATCAGCAAACTTGATGATGGTGGTGGAGTTGTTAGTGGCTATGCAGTCGTGTGTGTACAGAGAGTACAGTAGAGGGCTCAGGACACAACCCTGTGGTGCTCCAGTGCTGAGAGTGATGGAGGCTGAGACATAGCCGCCCATCCTTACTGCCTGTGGTCTCCCAGTTAGGAAATTGGAGATCCACTGACACAAAGATGAGTTGAGTCCCAGGTGCTCCAGCTTGGTGGTGAGTGTGGAGGGAATTATGGTGTTAAATGCTGAGCTGTAGTCGATGAAAAGCATTTTAACATAATTCCCCCTTCTATTGTCCAGATGAGTGGGAGCAGTATGGAGTAGATGAGTGATGGCGTCATCTCTAGAGCGGTTTGAACGGTAGGCAAACTGTAGTGGGTCCAGTGTGTCTGGTAGTGAGGAGATGATGAAGTCTCTGACCAGCCGTTCGAAGCACTTCATCACCACTGATGTGAGGGCTACAGGTCGATAGTCATTGAGGGAAGCAGGATGTGGTTTCTTCGGAACAGGAACAATGATGGACTCCTTAAAGCATGTAGGGATCACCGACTGAGATAAGGAGATGTTGAATATCTCTGTGAATACAGGTGCTAGCTGGTCTGCGCAGGCTCTGAGGACTCGACCTGAGATGCCGTCTGGTCCTGCTGCTTTCCTGATGTCCACTCTCCTGAAGGCTCTCCTCACGTCATGCTCGGAGATGATAAACGCATTTCCGGTACTGGCAATGACTTCCTGTCTGCAGCTGTTAGCACCGCTAGCATTAGCATCGCTAGCGTCTTTAGCTGCAGCCTTGAAACGAGCATAAAAGGTGTTCACCTCAGAGTCATGTCCGCGTTCGTCATACCAGATGTTGGTGCTTTATAGTCCGTTATAGTTCTTAGTCCCTGCCACAGGCTCCTAGAGTCACTCTGTTGGAGTTGTGACTCTAGTTTCCTTCCGTAGCGCTGCTTCGCCTCCTTCACCGCCTTCCGGATGTTATATGATGCAGCCTTGTACAGGTCCATGTCCCCCGACGCAAGTCCCGCGTTGTAGGCAGCAGTGCGAGATCTCAGAGCATCGCGGATGGTTTTATCCACCCACGGCTTCTGATTGGGAAACGTTCTGATGGTCGTTTTCTGTACGGTATCATCCACTAGTTTCCCGATGAATCCCACAACCGCTTCCGTAAACATGCTGACGTCATCGGAGCTGTTTCGGAACATGTCCCAGTCTGCGTCATCGAGTGCGTCCGTCCAGCGCGCGACCTCCCTCTGAACCGGAAGTTTCTGTTTAAGCCTTTGTTTATATTTTGGCATGAGGAAAATGGCGGCGTGGTCAGATTTCCCAAACGGTGGATGAGATTGTGCCTTGTAACCGTCCTTAACTGATGTGTAACAGTGGTCCAGTGCCCTTTCGCCCCTGGTCGGGCAGGTGATGGGCTGATAAAAGTTCGGCACTGCGCGTTTGGGGTCCCGGTGCTGTTTGGTGCTGTGTGAGAGTCTCATGCAGCTCGCATAAGGCAGTGTCCATGTCCGCTTGTGGCGGAATATAAACGGCGCTGATTATGACCGATGTAAACTCCCAAGGAAGTTAAAAAGGGCAACATTTGATAGTTAATAGTTCCAGGTTGGGTGTGCAGGAGTGTGCAAGAGGAACGTCTCGGGTTACTTGACTGTAACCCTGTTCCCTGATAAAGCGGGAACGAGATGTTGCGTGAAAACGCTATGGGAACATCTCTTTGTTGCCCGGTTGTGAAGCCTGTGCATGTCAAACCCGCCGAATACCTTCGGCTTATAACCTGTGCCAGGCATGACGTCACCGAATAAGGTGCACCTGCAGGTTATAAATAGGAGTGAACCGGAAACATCCTCAGGTCAATTTTGTCTGAAGGACGTCCAGGCATGCCAGCATTGCGGCATCGGAACGCAGCATCTCGTTCCCGCTTTATCAGGGAACAGGGTTACAGTCAAGTAACCCGAGACGTTCCCTTTCTAAAGCTACACTCAATGCTGCGTGAAAACGCTATGGGAACGAGAATACCAACGCCGCCGCACTGCAAGTGTCTGGACCCCCAGGTTGTGTAGCGTGTGCGCGCAAGCCGAGGAGGTCTCAGACCTAGCTCTGGGATGCTGACTGAAGGATCCGTGAACCCGGAGTAGCATTGACATCCGGACTATAAAATCTAACAAACGTGTGTGGAGAGGACCAGCCCGCCGCATCACACACCTGGTGCTGGGGGACGCCTCTTGCCAAGGCAATTGATGAGCCAATCCCCCTGGTTGAGTGAGCCCTGATTCCCAGAGGCGAAGTGTGACCACGCGCCTCATAGGCTAGGGCAATGGCATCTCTCACCCGGTGTGACAGAGTCTGTCTAATGGCAGACCCCCATGGCAAATAAAGAACTGCTCTGACTTACGCCACTGGCTAGTGCGGTGGACGTAGATCCTAAGAGCACGTACTGGACACAGTAAGTGAAGTCTTTCCTGCTCCGGAGCTGTGAAAGGCGGAGGACAGAAGGCCTCGAGAACAACTGGGTGCATGGTCGAGAATGGAACCTTGGAAGATAGTTCGGGTGAGGATGCAGAATAGCTTTAGACGTAATAGCCATAAGAAAAACCATCTTAAGAGACAGAAGCCTGACAGGCGCTGACTCTAGTGGTTCGAAAGGGGTGTCGGCCAGGCCTTTGAGTACGATAGTTAAGTCCCACAAAGGGACTGTCGCTCTAGTGGACGGCTTCAACCGTTTAGCTCCACAAATAAAACGGGCAACTAAATGGTGCTTGTCCACAGAAACCCCATCATTCAGAGCGTGACAAGCCGAAATAGCAGCTACGTACATTCTGAGCGTACTAGGGCATAAGCCCTAGGACAACCTTTCTTGCAGAAACTCCAGCACTGAAACAATCTGGCAGTGAACTGGGTCTACATGTCTTGCCATGCACCAATTTTCAAATGCACTCCATTTGAGGGCATAAGTTCTTCTAGTGGAGGGAGCCCTGGCACTTAAAATGGTTTCAATTACGCTTCCAGAGCTCGGGCCGGGGATGAAGTATTGTCCCCTGCGCCTGAGACAGAAGATCCCTCCTCACTGGAATCACTCAGGGTGAGCCGTCGAGGAGAGATATTAGATCCGAGAACCACACTCTGGTCGGCCAATGGGGCGCTATCAATAAGAGGCTCAAGCCGTGTTGACGGACCCTCGCCAGGACTCCTGGGAGCAGAACTATAGGTGGAAACGCATAAAGGCGTAATCTGGGCCACGTGTGGGCCATTGCATCCAGACCCAGGGGAGCTGGAGAAGTCAGAGAGTAGTAAAGGGGGCATTCTGCTGCCTCATGTGAGGCAAAGAGGTCCACATCTGCTACGTAAAATCTTTCCCAGATTTGACTGACTACTTCGGGGTGGAGTTTCCATTCCCCATGTTTTACAGCTTGTCTGGATAGCAAGTCTGCTCCTACATTCATATGCCCTGGAATGTAAATCGCCCTGAGGGACAGGAACTTGTCCTGTGCCCAAAGCAGAACATGGTGCGCTAGCTTGTTCAAGCAGCGCGAGCACAGTCCACCCTGGCGATTTATGTACGAGACTACCGCAGTGCTGTCCACCCGCACTAGGACATGGTAGCCTCTCAACTGCTGGAGGAAGTGTTTCAGGGCCAGAAACAGAGCCATCATGTCGAGGCAATTGATGTGCCACGCGAGAAGATGACCTCTCCAGCTCCCTTGTGCTGGACGGCCATCCAAGACCGCACCCCAGCCCGTGAGGGAAGCGTCTGTCGTTAGCATCTTGCGATGACAAGACGGACCTAGAGTGGGACCCAAAGTCAGAAACTGGGGTCTGAACCACATAGAAATGGTACGAAGCCCCCGGCGCGTAACCCTTATTAGCCTCTAGGGGTTGGCCCTTGAATGAAACCCCTTGGCTCTTAGCCACAGCTTAAATGCTCTCATGTGCAGAAGGCCCAAAGGTATCACCGTGGACGCAGCTGCCATGAGGCCTAAAGATTTCTGAAAGTGATGAACAGTGACCTTCTGGCCTAGCTTGATTTCCTTCAGGGTGTTAAGAATGGATTCGACACGAGCAAGAGACAACTGTGCCCGCATTGTGACCGAATCCCATGTGACACCCAAATATGTTGTCCTCTGAACAGGAAGGAGAACGCTTTTTGTGGCGTTGAGTCTCAATCCTAAAGAATGAAGATGGGCTAGGACGACATCCTGATGTCGAAGTGCTAGCTCCTAAGACTGGGCCAGAATCAGCCAGTCGTTTATGTAATTCAAAATACGGATGCCCTGGAGTCATAAAGGAGCCGGAGTTGCATCCATGCATTTTGTATATGTACGGGGTGACAGAGCTAGGCCAAATGGAAGGACCCAATACTCGTAAGCTTCGCCCCCAAAGCGACCTCAGGAACTTCCTGTGCTGTGGCAATATTTCTATAGAAATATGCGTCCTTGAGATCGATTGTCACAACCAATCCTCTAGTTGGATTTGAGAAACAATCATTTTGACAGTCAAACTTTTGAATCTGGATTTCTGAGATAGCGGTTCAAGCCGCGAAGATCCAAGATCGGACGCAACCCTCCCCCTCTCTTGGGCACCAAAAGGTACCGACTGCAGTAGCCCGACTCTCTGTCTGGGAGGGGAACATGTTCTCTGGCCCCTTTGCCCAGCAGAGTCTGTAACTGCTGGGCCAGCAGATGTGCTCGATCCGGTTTCACGGAAGTGGAGACCACGCCGTTGAAACGCGGAGGACGATGTGCAAACTGAATCCTGTAGCCTGTGCCTACAGTCTTTTATACCCAAGGAGATACACCTGGCAGTAGTTTCCACGCTGCCAGCTTCTCCGAAAGGGGCACGAGCTTTGACACTTTGGCTAGATGGGGGGGGGTGTTAGGTGTTGGGAGATGAAGTGTGGCAGATGATGCCTGAACACCCAACTTATCATTGGAGACCGGCGCTCCCCGAACACCAGTGGTGGCGGGGATTGAACACCTGCCCCCCGGGAGTGCCAGGGAGGAGGCCCTGTTTTGTGATGAAAATCCAGGCGCCCCTCCCCGGGGGGAGACACCCCCATGGCCCCAGGCGCACGAACTCAGGGCTTCTTCTTTGAAGAGAGGAAGCTACTCAGATCCGGTCTTTTCGAAGCAGATTTTTGAGAAGAGCGGGTGAGCCCCACCCCAGTCTTTACGGGGGGGTGCGGCTGGTCACGCTTCTCACCTCACCCCTGCCCTCACGCCTCATCCCGGAACCCGGGGCCGGGTGGCCGACGGTCCCTGTTCTTGAGCACGGCGGGGAAGGAGCCTCCCAAAGGCCTGTTCATATAGCTTTGCCTCTCTAAACCTAGTGGCGGCGGAAATTAACAGCGTCGCCAAAAGGCCGGAAGGCGAGATGGGGGCATCGAGGAAGACAACAAGATCCTTATCCTTGATGCCCGTGAGGTTCAGCCACTGATGCCTCTTCGTGGATACCATGGCAGCCATGGAACGGCCCACAGCACGGGCCGTCCGCTTGGTTGCACAGAGAGACAGGTCTGTGGCTAGGCGCAGCTCTGCAAACGCCCTGTCATCAATAGCCCCGCCGCTGCTCAGGTCCTTCAGCAGGTCAGTCTGGTAAACCTGCAAAACCGCCATGGTGTGCAGTGAAGCACCAGCCTGTCCTGCTGCCTGAAAAGCTTTACCCACAAAAGCAGGTGTCAATCTGCACGACTTGGAGGGGAGAGTAGGCTTTTTCAGGGAGGATGATGTCCCAGGAGAGAGATAGCCCGCAAGCGTCTCTTCTATCTGGGCATCATCATATAACCGCGTGCCTTTGCATCAATAATATCATTCGAATAAGTCGAAGGAACAAAAACACGCGATGAATACAGCTTGCTCCATGAAAGAGTTAATTCATCATGGACGTCACCAAAGAAGGGGAGAGAGAGACGTTGAGGCTCCTCCCCCCGGTCACCCGACAGACACCTGTCGCTCAATCTCGAACGCTTGGGGGAATCTCGCTGCTGCGGCCAGTCGATATGCAATCGCTCGACCGCACGCGTTATAGCCTCTAATAATTCCTCAAAAGCTCTGTCAGCACTGGAGGAGCGTTGTGAGGAGGCTACTTCCATGGAAGCGAGAGAGGAAGATTCTTCCGATCCTTTACAAGAAGCGCCGGAGCGCGCTTGCGAAGCGGAAGCTAAAACTTCCTGATCCGGAGAGAGCGAGAGAGAAATCGGAAATTCCATCTCGTGCGCGTCTGCCAGATCAACACGCGAGCCTCAGGAATGCGACGTGGCTCGCAGTTTCTCTTTAAAGAAAGCGAGCCGCGCGCCTTAATAAGGAGAAGATAGTAGTACTCACATTCTCCCTGAAGCCCGAGCCGAGCGTGTTCTTCCCAAGCACTCGACAAACTCGCCATATCGGTGAGTTAATGCTGTTATTTTTATTTCACTTTCGCTACGGCTTGTACATGCACACGCAAACACAAAACGGTCCCTGTAAAAAGTCTGAGGATGTTTCCGGTTCTCTCCTATTTATAACCTGCAGGTGCACCTTATTCGGTGACGTCATGCCTGGCACAGGTTATAAGCCGAAGGTATTCGGCGGTTTTGACATGCACAGGCTTCGCAACCGGACAACAAAGAGATGTTCCCATAGCGGTTTCACTTTGCCAGCATTGAGTGTAGCTTTTGAAGGGAAGTGCTTGGCAGCTTCGGCGCTGTTGCACCAGCTGCTGTTCACCATTAAACACATGCCGCCTCCCCTTGTCTTCCCCGAGTCCCTTGTCCTGTCCATGCGGTGAACCGAGAAGAACTCGGCCGGCTGAATGGCGTGGTCCGGCACCGCTGGGTTCAGCCATGTCTCAGTGAAGCAGAGAAGATTGCAGTCCCGAATGTCTCTCTGGAACTTTATCCTGGCCCTGAGGTCATAGAGTTTGTTCTCCAGTGACTGGACGTTGGCGAGCAGGATGCTAGGCAGAGGTGTGCGGTGTGCACGAGCTCTCAGCCTGTTCCTGACACCGGCTCGTTTTCCTCTGGGCCGCCGCTTCGCGTCCTTTGTTCTCCCTCAGGATCTCACTCGACCAGCTCGGATCCGGAGTCAAAAACGTCGAATTGTGAGTACATTGTAGACCAATAGACATAAGAGAATCTCTATCGTACTTAATGCACTCAATGGTGGCGAATTATCCGGATTAAAGTTATTGAAAGTTAACTTAAAAAGCGAAAACAAGGTAAAATAGGTCGGAGCAGTCGTGACGGCAGCCGACCTCACTGGCGCCATCTTGGTCTACACACACACACACACACACACACATACACACACAAATACACACACACACACACACACACACACACACACACACACACACACACACACACACACACACACACACATACACACACACATACACACACACACACACGCTACATAACAGTTGAAACACTGTACAAACCTATTTTTGTTGTTGTTGTTGTTGTTTTTTTAGTTCTTTGAGATTTGACAGATTGGTAAATATTGGCACCCTAGGCTTCATTTGTCACTCTGGTGCGGCCGGGGGCTTAAACCAGCAACCTTCTGATCAGTGACCCTGAGCTTTAACTTACCGAGTCACTCCCACCCGAAGGTCTGTCTTCAGTGTTCATGGGAAATTATTTTTATTAACTAATTACATTTGCAGCCTAACAAAGTATTAATCAAATAAATGAAGATGTGTCGAGTTTGATGCTCATACAGTATATCACACTTATGTACTTGTCACTTCCTGTATAAAATAATTCTCCAATTCATACAGTCCATCTTGGCTTCCTGTACAACACACACACACACACACACACACACACACACACACACACACACACACACTGATTTGACTGATTGGTAAAGTATTGGCACCCTTGGCTTCAATCGGAAGACCCTCACCATTAGGGGTCGCAGTCAGAGACAGAAGCAGGTGCAGATCCTCTTTAATAAACATTTTAAGAGCTAGAACTTTCAACAGGGCCCACAAACAGTGTTCCTGTAGGTCATGTTGGACTCAAATCAACTCTAAAATCATTCAACTATGGGGATAGTACCACAAAACACAAGAAACTCAGGACAACCGTGAAGTCAAAACCTGGAACTTGAATAGACAATAGACAAACTTTTCAATAATGAAACACACACCTGGTGGATGTAATTATCTAAATGAGATCCTGACTGGCAGTGGACGATGGGAGCTGCAGTCCAGCACCTCCATGTGTTCCAGTCTTCAGCAGATCACGTCCTCCAGAGGAACAGAACCAGACGCTAAGACATGGGCCGCTATAATAATGGACCGTATCAGCAATGCTGGTCTGTTATTAATGAACAAATTGTACTTCTGTCATCTGGAGATCTGCGTCCGTCAGCATTGTATTGTGATCCTCATCCCCAACTCCTTTCAGCCATTAGAACAGCACTGTGTTTGCACTTGAAGAGGAATAGTGGACTCTTGTTAGAAAAATGACTTTTTATACTTGATGAAAGCTATACTAACTTCACAGCTCCATCTGCATCTCACCCAAGGCCAGGACTGAAAAAAAAAACACGTACTGTATTTCCACACACTCATTACTGATGAATTTTCTTCTCATCTGAATGGCAGTGCGCATCACTCCTTTCTCTTTCTGCCTCGTTCTTTTGTTACAGGAAAGGTAGATTAGGTATGTCAGTGTTTTATACGTATGAAACGACGGAAAAAAGAGGAGACGAAAGAAAAATAGCAAAAGCCGAACGCCGGATCTTTCTTTGCTAATCAGTGATGAGCTGTTTTTGCTAAAGCACATCTGCCAAGTCAGAAAAAAACCCAGCAGACAGCCTTTGAGTTCATGAAAAGAGGAGAAAAATGAGTGCTATCGCTCTCTCCGGAAGAGCAGAGGAAGCTAGAACGGATAAAAAAGTGCCCATTGCAGCAAAAGTGGCAGGAACAAAAGAAATACAATCCTGTAGAGCTCTGAAACTTTAGAGCTCAGGAAGCTCGTCTTACTGAAACTCGACTGTAGCTCGGTCCTGCTTTCACACTGACACGTCCTCGGAAACACCAGAGGTGAAGTGCAGTGTGCGCGCGTGTGTGTGTGTGCGCGCGTGTGTGTGTGTGCGCGCGTGTGTGTGTGTGTGTGTGTGTGTGTGTGTGTGTGTGTGCGCACGTGTGTGTGTGTGTGTGTTCATGAAAGTTGCAGAAAAGCACAATATAGGATGTTCATTCATTTCCAATTCAGATTTCACACAGGAGCAGTCTGAGTTTAAATAATGTGTTTTAAAATCCTAAATCAGAGGGAAGTGTCGGCTTGCTGTTGTGTAATTCATGACACTGAAGCAGTTCTTGTTAGGAGACTTTCCTCTCTGCTGTCATGTTTTATAGACTCTGTAATAATGCAGCAGAACGATGCTAGGCGCTTTTTATGAGTCTCTAAGCACTTTGCTGTGGTTGAAAAGTTATTATGCTTTATCGATCCGGAGCGCGGAAATGTTTCCAGCGGAATGACGCTCCGCCGACTGCTCGAGTTCAGCTTGATGAGTTTTTGAAGTAGAGGCCTCTTGTTAGCTTCCTGGTTTCTTTATTCCTGTCGTGTCATGCCCACATCCAGTTCTCCAGTTGAGATCTCTTTTTCTTGACTTTGAGGTAATGTTCCTTGGATTGCTGTAGACTTCACGAGAACACTGACCATCCCAGAACATCACTTAAAGCAGGAAATGTCGGCTCTCTGAGGGTGAGAAGCGACGCTGGACCAGATATGTGGAGGTTCTGGAGTGAGCCTGTAAGCTGGATGACATTTGGCAGAAAGTCTGAGATAGAATGAGATCCATTCCAAGCATTACAGCTGTAAAACATCCAGGAGCTACAAGAGCTTGGATGGCATATGAACATCTGGACTGGTTGAAGATGTAGATAGAGGTAGATATAGATCATCAAAACGAAGGAAATAAGTTTAAAAAATGTGAGTAAATATGTATAAATCCTTATTATGAGTAGGTACTGGTATGAACGATCCGAGGGCGACGGTGCTGAGGGAAAAACTCCCTGAGAAGGTAACAGGAAGAAACCTTGAGAGGAACCAGACTCAACAGGGAACCCATCCTCATCTGGGTGATAACCGAGAGCAGAGAATGATCCGCACTCATACTGTGTGTTAGGAGGCTGGAGGTTCAGTAGAACAGGAGACGTGTTTAAGTTCATATGGAGTCCAGTTGGTTATTGGAGACTCAGGTAGACTGTAGGAAACTCCAGTCCCGAACTATCGAGAGACTGCAGTCACGAGTCCTCAGAGAACAGCTGTCTGTATCAGCCGAGGACAGGAGCGTCTTCATGGTCACCGTCCCCAGTCACCACATGCATCCCAGACAGACCACATGGGGCATCCATGTGATGAGGTCTTCAACCAGAAGCAGGACTCCAGGACGAGTCAGACAGGTCCAGAGGACAGAGGGGGTCTGGAACACTGGCAGCTCAGAAACGACATGTGTAGCTCAACAGAGAGACAGAGAGAGAGACAGAGAGAGAGAGAGAGAGAGAGAGAGAGAGAGACAGGGAGAAGGTAAGAGATGGAGAGAGAGTAGGAGAGATAACAGTCAGGTCTGGTCACAGTCACATAATGTATAAGGTGAATGTATATTTAGTGCAAAGTGCAAGCAGGGACTCCGGCAGGACTAACTATGACATCATCACTAAAAGGGAGGAGCCAGAAGGAAACACAGATATGAGGGGGAACTGAGATGTAAAGCAACCAATCACCTCACCGTCAACAAACCTGAGTGAACAATGAGAGTGGGGAGGACAGCATCTAAACATACCAGTTCACCAGAATCTTCTACGTCCATGAGTCCCCCAGATCTGCTCCTTTACCTAAGGTTAATCTATTTACAAACATGCTGCGCTAAATAAATAGGTTTTTAGCCTAGACTTAAACACTGAGACTGTGTCTGAGTCCCGAACATTAACAGGAAGACTATTCCATAACTTTGGGGCTTTGTAAGAAAAAGCTCCGCCCCCTGCTGTAGTTTTAATAATACGTGGTACTGACAGGCAGCCTGCATCCTTTGATGGAAGTAGGCGTGGCGGATCGTAAGACACTAACAGTTCACTCAGATACTGCGGCGCGAGACCATTTAGTGCTTTAAATGTCAAAAGTAGTATCTTAAAATGGATGTGAAATTTCACAGGGAGCCAATGCAGTGTAGATAAGATAGGGGTGATGTGCTCGTATCTTCTGGTTCTAGTGAGGAGTCTCGCTGCTGCATTCTGGACTAACTGAAGCTTGTTTATACACCTAGTTGAACAACCAGACAGTAAGGCGTTACAATAGTCCAACCTAGAGGTGATAAAAGCATCAACTAGTTTTTTGTTAGTTAGTTTGTTTGTTTTTTGCATCATGTAGTGACAATATATTCCTTATCCTGGTAAATACTGGTAAATACTTCTGAGATTAAAAAATGACAGACTGGAATCAGTAATCACACCAAGGGTTCTGAGGTGCCCACACCTGGATGACACATGGCGTACCACAGGGTTCTCATTCAGGCCCCCTACTGTTCTCATTTTAATCATCCCATGTTATTTCAGTGTTCTTCTCTTACCACTGTCTCCTCTGGCTCACACAGTTCTCACTGAACCTAAAAGCCATCCTGAGTTGGATATCTGTGCAGTGGGGATGAGAAAACTCGCTGCCTCATTGCATGCTGTGTTCTTTCATTCCGACTTGAATATAAAATATAAAACATCTAATATAAAAGCCTTTTCATACTAAAGGTTAAAGATCTAAAAGAAAATGTTTGACTGGTGCGATAGCCGCCAGCTCGTCTCCAAGCGCTTCCGAGGTTACACTAAAATTATACATGTATTCAGTGACATTTAGGAGAAAAGAGAAGATGTTATTAGCAGGTGAGGAGAGCACACCATCAATGAAATGTGTGTCTTTCATGCTGCTTTTCATCGGGACACTGAATGTCGTAGAGAACATCATCAGGTCCAGGAGTACATGTGAAACTCAGAAGATGAGACATGGAGTGAAAACGAGAACTGGAGCGATAGTTTAGGTGTGATGATGCAGAAAAAAGAGACGTGCTAAAGGGAGACATTTATGATATGAACTTCTGATGGAATGAGAGAGAGAGAGAGAGACATACACCTAACAAATGACAGACAGACAGAAAATAAAAAGAAACAGAGAGAGAGAGAAAATTAAGATATATACAGGGACAGGAACCCAGGAAACACAGAGGACATGAGACAGAAAGAAAGAGAGCAAGAGAAAATAGAGAGAGGTTAAAAGAAAAGCAAGATGCAGAAAGAGAAAGACAGTTAGAGAGAAAGAGAGTGAGACAGAGATTTAAAAAAAACAGAGAACCATCGACAGGCAGAGATATAAAAAGACAGTGAGAAAGAGAGAGAGAGAGAGTGAGACAGAGAGATGGCTTTCATCCAGACAGAGATGGACTGATGTGATGTGGAGAGGTGAGTCCTGCTCTTTTCATCTCTTCATCAGGAAGTTCAAAGCCGGAGCCGTGCTTTGATTTCGTCCTGGCCTTGATGTGCAAATCTAAATTTGAGCGAAATTGAAAAAAGGAGTGGAGCTGAGAAAAGGCCGGAGACACATTACAGCAGATGAAGAAATAAACGAGTCATTCGCCGCCTCACAGCCCTAATGATGCCGAGAGAGAGAAAAGAACGAGAGGAGGTAAGAGACCGAAATGAAAGTGAAAAGGTACGCGGCTGGCAGGAGCAGAGCACCGCAGCGTGCCCTAAATCACACCCTGTTCACTACACAGTGCACTACACAGTCTCGCAAAGCCCCACAATGCACCGCTGCAGTATTACGCTCCCTGCAGGCGCCTCTGAACTGACACTCCTGAGCCGCTCTTTCCCATGAGGCCTCGTTCTCCTGAGATGATTTCACTT
>QNUK01001125.1:90000-91115 GCA_013621035.1 Clarias magur
CACACACACACACACACACACACACACACACACACACACACACACACACACACACACACACACACACACACACACACACACACACACACACACACACACACACACACACACACACACACACACACACACACACACACACACACACACACACACACACACACACACACACACACACACACACACACACACACACACACACACACACACACACACACACACACACACACACACACACACACACACACACACACACACACACACACACACACACACACACACACACACACACACACACACACACACACACACACACACACACACACACACACACACACACACACACACACACACACACACACACACACACACACACACACACACACACACACACACACACACACACACACACACACACACACACACACACACACACACACACACACACACACACACACACACACACACACACACACACACACACACACACACACACACACACACACACACACACACACACACACACACACACACACACACACACACACACACACACACACACACACACACACACACACACACACACACACACACACACACACACACACACACACACACACACACACACACACACACACACACACACACACACACACACACACACACACACACACACACACACACACACACACACACACACACACACACACACACACACACACACACACACACACACACACACACACACACACACACACACACACACACACACACACACACACACACACACACACACACACACACACACACACACACACACACACACACACACACACACACACACACACACACACACACACACACACACACACACACACACACACACACACACACACACACACACACACACACACACACACACACACACACACACACACACACACACACACACACACACACACACACACACACACACACACACACACACACACACACACACACACACACACACACACACACACACACACACACACACACACACACACACACACACACACACACACACACACACACACACACACACACACACACACACACACACACACACACACACACAC
>QNUK01001125.1:92063-115091 GCA_013621035.1 Clarias magur
GTTTTTTTTTTACAGAGAAAGAACATCAATCCAATGTGATGAAAATAACACAAGAAAATTGTGTGTGTGTGTGTGTGTGTGTGTGTGTGTGTGTGTGTGTGTGTGTGTGTGTGACATAAATGCAGCTTTTAAGCACTTACATAATTAATGCTCATTTACATTCTGAATCGCATCTTTTTTGTTGTGAGATCAAACAGTTACCATGGAAACCTGGGCATCGTTTAAACTCTTATTTGGCTTTTGGCTGAATTTAATTACTACTTCCTCATTTCAGGAACATCGCAGCGACAGGCTGTGTGTGTGTGTGTGTGTGTGTGTGTGTGTGTGTGTGTGTGTGTGTGTGTGTGTGTGTGGCAACAGCCTGTGTTTCAGTTATATTATATTTGAAACAGGAAAAGAACATCATCATACCTCGGCTCAGGGAGACAGAGACAGAGAGAGAGAGACAGAAAGAGACAGAAAGGGAGACACAGAGAGAGACAGAGACACTCCTTATACTCGTGTTCTCACTCCTCCTGGACATTTGCTCCCTCGGCGGTTCCTCGGTCATCCTCAGATTCTCTCCTGTCCTGGATGCTCCTGCTGCTCCTCTGCCTGATCTTCCTCCTCCTCTTCCTCCTCCTCCTCGTCCTCCTCTTCCTCTTCCTTCCGCTCCTCCTCTCCTTCATCCTGCTTCTCCTCCTTCATCTCATTCACTCCTAGCAGTTCCTCAGTAAATAGATGTTCAGATGCAGAAAAACGACTCTACCTGTCTCAGTCACGATTACGGATGTGAATCAGATTTAATCTGAGAGACAGATCAGAAGGTTGTGCAGTGAGTGTAGAGACGTTCTCACCTGGAGCTGGTGACCAGTGGGGGATGTGGACTGGCCCATAACTCCTACAGCTTGCTGTTGTAGCTCATCTCCATCCTCACAGCCACCACATTACCGCCTGCTGCTGTCTCTGCTCCCACCCTGCTCATGTCTCCCAGCTCTCATTAATAATCCCCAAAGGTACTTAAACTCCTCCATCGAGACTCCGTTTTTCTTCTTTATGTGAAAATGTGTGTCATCGTTTTTTCCTACCAAAGTGTTTCTCAGCCCAGGTCCTGGAGGACAACCTGCCCTGAACATGTTAGTATTTTCCCTGCTCTGTCAAACACACACACACACCTCTATCCAGAAAAGCCTGTTAATTAGCGTATTAGTTAAGTCAGCTGTGCTGGGAGCTGAGGAGACACTAACATGTTCAGGGCAGAAGGTCCTCCAGGACCAGGGCTGAGACGCTGTCAGACCCACCAGCAGATTCTCTGTGCAATTACAGCAGAATGCTTCAGGATCCGTCCACCATTAGGTTCATGTCACAACACCAGGACGTGTCACCTAATAATCTCCAATGCAGGTTCCAGTCTCTGTTCCTGGAGAACCGTTTTCTGTACAAACAGAGATTTAAATTAGCAGATCAGAGAGAAGCTTCACTGTCTGTGACAGGAACAGGATGAGACTGATCAAACGAAACCTGCTCTCAGACCACAGTAAGAGGAGACAGGGCTCTGAGAAATCCACCTCTGTCCACAGTCAGAGGGTCTGAAGAGCTGCTGTAGGTGGAGCTCCATCAGTATGGCCTATAGGAAGGTCTGGTGAAGGTCAGAAGGTCAGAGTGAGGCTTTGTATCATTTACAGATCAGCAGCAAAGAGCTTCTCTCAAGTTCTTAAACTCATCCCCGAGCGAAGCCACGCCATGTGAGCCGAGAGCTGCGAGAGCTGACCACTGAAGCTGTGATGGACCTGATAACCTTCTGGAGATAACTCTCTGATCGGTTTAATCCACCAATTACACACACAGCAAATCTACAGCTTTGATTCAAATATTTGAATGTAAATTATGTATATTTAACTTCATAGATTTAAATTCTGCTAGATTCTGTTCAATTTCAGGTCTCCTGCTGTTTGTTGTAGTCTCCTTCTCCATCTCCTTCTTCTCCTTCTCCTTCTTCTTCTTCTTATTATTTAGTTGAGATAAATTCACAAGTCCGTCCTAAAGCCATGTGTGTAAAATAAGAGTCTGTGAGTTTTCAGCCACTTCTTATTAATTGTGTGTGTGTGTGTGTGTGTGTGTGTGTGTGTGTGTGTGTAGAACGTACAGAAAGGTCACACACTCACACACGAGTGCTGATTTCAGTATGAATGAACTTGCACACTTTATTCACTCGTTATTTAAAGGCCACTTGAATAATCGCTCCATTAAACAGCTGTATTTAGAGAGGGGTTAATTAAAATACTTTAGGAGTGTAATGGCACTGAGCTATTGGTTTTTAACCAGATTAAAAACTGCTATACGAACCCCAGACGTTTATGAAGTGCTGTATATTATATCTATTACCAGATCCAGGGCTAACGACATTAAGCAGGTTGAGCTGGGTTCAGCAGTCGCCGCGCTTCTACAGCAAGGTCGCGGGTTTTAATGAAATTACCAAGAGATCGTCTCACACAAGCTCAAGCCGTGTCTGTGTGTCAGGATCTCATAATGCAGGAAATGCAGTTGACAAAACACACCTCGTACCGTCATAAAAATAGTAATATCTCGCCGAGCAGCGTGGAAGGCGTAGGAAACAGACGCCATGGTTAGAGAAACAAAACATCATCCTGGAGGAACGGGTAATAAAACTTCACCTTCTGCTTTAAGGAGACGACAGAGGAGCAGATTCAGGAGCCGGACGATTGTTCCTGAAGCATCGCCTAGAGAAACACCACGTGGTTTGTACTTGATGGTCAAAACATTTGTGGTATAAAGAAGACGGACTTTACACTGGACCAACGTCTGCAAACGCTGAGATGGGCGGGGCTAGGACGCGTCACACTGAGTGTCAGCGAGACCGAGCATGACGTCGTGTCAGTGTCAGTAAGCCGTCTAAAGCCAGGCGTCATGACAGATCATTTACAGCTAACATTATTCACTCACTCACTCACTCATCGCCTACACCACTTCATCCTCTATACCTCTCACGGGGGCGGAGCCTATGCCAGGAGACTTGGAGCACAAGGCGGATACACCATGAACAAGGTGCCAATTCATCACAGGGCACAGACACAAACATACACACTCATTCACACACAATAGGAATTTGGGAACACCAGTTAGTCTAATCTGCATGTCTTTGGACTGTGGGAGGAAACCAGAAAACCTGGAGGAACCCCACCAAGCACGGGAGAACCCCAAGGTGGGAATCGAACCAGGGCCCGTATTCACAAACCTTGTTAAGCCTAAAAGTTGCTCATAGTGACGAAATTCTAAGAAAAATCTTAGAATTAGGGCATTTTCTTAGAATTTCTCCTTAAATGTAGAATTAAATCTTAGTAAAGATAAAAATGATTCACGAAACATCTCGGCCCTAAAAACAGCTCCTAAGGTATAAATAGTTAAGAGTAGAGACGAGGACTTTTAAGAGGCTTAAGAGTTTTTATATAAGAGGACAAAATGGTGGAAAGAAGAAATATTCTCCAAACACTGAACGTAAAGCTAAAAGTAAACGCGCCTCTTCTGTCCAGTCTGGTTTTCTTGTTGTTTTACTTCCTTCCGTCTCTCTTGGATTGTTGGCTACAGACCATCCAAAAGTGCAGCTTAAATAAACTGTCCTGTGATCATGTAAACTGTAACAGCTGAGACATTTCACTCCCATCAATCTGAAATGGATCACAAGTAATAAAATCAGTTTAGTAAATAAATGTGAGAACTTTAATATAGTAACGACTGTGTGGAAACTGGTTGCTTCAAAAGCATTTTCAACATTTAGCTGTTTAATTACCTTTAAGACATTTCGCCGATAACAGAAACTTTGCATAAAGTAGCCTGTAGTCATGATGATGCAATCTTCATTATATACAAACATTATGATTTCACTGTTTGTTCTATTATCATTTATTCTATTTTCACAAAGAGCGCATTTCAAGACCTTTACTGAGGTCAGAGGTTATTTTTTATTAACCAATCACAGTCCTTGAATTTCTGCACCATCCGTAACAACGGGTCGACCACGCCCCCTCACTAAGATAAAGGGTTTTGTACTTTCCTTACTCAGAGTTGCTCTAAAACGTTTCCTAAATCACTTTTAGTCTAGGACTCCCAGCTAGGACTTTTTAAGCTAAGATAGTATGGAATAAAATCACTGTCAAAAATAATCGTGCGTAAAAAAAAAAGATTTGTGTCTAATTCTGAGTTTTGTCCGAGTTGGATTCCAAAATCTAAACCCACAACTCTGAAATACACGACTCTGACCGCTTACAGACACAGAACTCGTTTCTACGTCTCCTCTGTTACACGGACGAATTGCGAAATGACGCCTATGAATGTAGTGTGTTACACCGCTGTCAGAAATACGTCATCAAGGCCACATGCACAGGCATTAATAGCCGAGCGAAGAGGAATCGATTCGTTTTAAGCCACCGGCGCCAAAATGGCCGATCAGCAGCCGAGCGTCTCTCATCGTCTCGGGTACGTTTTCTTTTTTTCACAGATTCAGACATGTTTACGAGAAGTAACATTACAGAGATGTTTTAACTATAGCAGGGAAGATTTTAGGAGTTTAAAACGGCGACAGGGCGCATGCGCCGTATCGATTCCTCCTCCTTCGGATATTAACGCCTGTGCATGTGGCCTTGATGACGTATTTCTGACAGCAGTTTAACACACTACATTCATGCGCGTAATTTCGCAATTCGTCCGTGTAACAGAGGAAATGTCAAAACGGGTTTTGTGTCTGTAAGCGGTCAGAGTCGTGTATTTCAGAGTTGTACTGTAACAAACACACTAAATATCTGTAAACCGTCGTGGCCGGAGATTTTGGAATCCAACTTGGACAAAACACAGAATTACACACAAATCTTTTTTTTATGCACGATTATATTTGACAGTGATTTTATTCCATAAGATAGGAGCTCTCTGAGAGAATTCTAAGAAGCTTTGTGAATACGGGCCTTGGACGCTGGAGGTGCGATGCAACAGTGCTAACCACTAAGACACAACTAACATTAATTAATATAAACTGGTTTGTCTACGCTGTCTGACCCAAGGGGTGACTTCCTGGTTTGAAATAAAACATGAGTCCAACATGAAAGCGCTAAAATATGCAGTTCCTCGAATGACCACTAGCATTCTGGCTCCAAAAGTGAGTCGATCTCCATAGAGCCCCATGTTAAAATCTCCAACTTATAAAGATGACATAAATAAACATATTTAGTTTGTGGTACAAAAAGGTTTCAGACTCCATAGCTAGATTTCCCATATACACCATATACACCACTCACAGGGGGTAAATATTTATGTAACGCCTTAGTTAAAACTACATTAAGCCATAAAATTAGGCCTAATTAACGGCCTGCTGTCAGTCACTTTCGCTAACCTGCTAACTGGAACTGTTGTAGTTGAGGTGGGACGGTGTGTAGGGTGCAGATGATGGATTTCAATCAAATTACATTAGCTGCCATAGCATTTTAGCTAAGCTAAGGCTAAGCAAGCTAGCTTGTGGTAACTGTTGTTAGCAAGCATGTTCCAGACGACAGCCGGGCTCGGTTTGCTCCACTCATTTTCCCATTCATGGATTAACCAGGGTTTGGGCGGAGTCAGCTCCTGCCAAGAGGGTGACGACCAGCTGAACTTCAACACCGCTCTGCAGGAAACCAGTAGGGGGTTTGTTCAGCTCTCATACAGTGTGTGGTCTGACCTCTCGTCCTGTACAGTGAGCAGACGTGCTACAGAGGAATTTCTCCACCCAACCACCAGCTCAGCTTAACGAAAGAACTTCACGTTGTTGGAGTTATGTGTACCGCTGAACTCATCGTGTTACTTCACTCGCACATTTATCTTCACCCTGTACCTTCACACAGGGCGACACTCAACTACAGCCATCACCTGTACAGGCCACGCCCCTTTCTGCCACATCATCCACCATGGCTGTCCATCATTTAGGTTTTTTTACTGATCTGTGGTTGTGTTCACCTTCCTTCCATTGTATGTTTAAGCATCAGTTATATATGATAATAATACACAAGTGTGTGATTTAAGACCCAGAGAGAGACAGAGAGAGACAGAGAGAGAGAGAGAGAGAGAGATGGAGAGAGATGGAGACAGAGAGAGACAGAGAGAGAGAGAATTTGTTCCTCTTAGCCGGTTCAGGTCTGCAGGAAGCTCTGAACTCTGGATCTCAGCTCACGGTTTGATATTTCAGCACTGAGCTGAACAGGAGCGAGTGATATTTCAGTGAGAGATATAAATAGTGCAGCAGTGTGAATGTACAGTAGTGTTACAGCACACTGCGTTCAGCTCGACACACACACTGATACACACCGACACACACCAATACACACTGACACACACCAATACACACTGAGAACAGACAGCTGAACATTTCTCTGGATCTGTAACTCGCTATTCACCAACACACACAATGTACAGGAATATCAGTGCTAATCCTTCTGTGTGTGTGTGTGTGTGTGTGTGTGTGTGTGTGTGTGTGTGTGTGTGTGTGTGTGTGTGTCATAATCTATGGAATACATACCATAAATACAGGTCAAGCTTCCAGGTCCAGAGACTAGAAGACTGATAGATGGCCTTTGTCAGGTCCTGCACTGGATTTCTCTGTATGAGGTCATTTTTTGTGAACCGTTTCCTCTCAGAGTAGGAGGAGCATACTCTCTCTCTCACCTGTCAATCACGGTGATAGCAGGTAATCTTAGGCGTCTGAGAGGACTGATAACACTTTCCTTAGTGTGTGTGTTGTGCCGCACTGCGATGCAGCAGGAGCACAGATACGGTTCTGGTTCGGTGTCTGAGGAAGCACGAGATGGTAATCAGCCACCAACACGTGAGAGCCAACTGGTGGGATGGAACTGGGGTGAACATGTTGGGTAAGAACTTCCGTCTATGGCCGAACCTTGTCTCAGAGGCAACCGGATGTGAGCTGAACACTTACGCAGTTCAGCAGAAATCACAGCCTCGATATTCACACCAGACTGTACAGGAGATCTTCCTCCTTCCAGTTCATCTACACCGTGCTGATGGAGCTCATGAACAAGACGTGTGATCTTTATCTCGCTGTGTCACAAAGACAAGATTTCAGTTCTGCAGCTTGGTGATGTTTATGAGGAGCTTTTTCATGCCTAATCATTTCAACAGTCTGATGTTAGACTGCAAACAACAAACAGCATACCAGCACGAGAAACATCTCAAATCTGCTCACATCTATCTACAGGTATAAGGTGCTTTGGGACAATGACCACTGTTAAAAAAGCATTATATAATAAATAAATAAATAAATAAATAAATGGAATGTTAATAAAACAAATGTAACATCACTAGCATTAGTACGCGTCCCTGAGAAGAGTTTGTAGAAAGAGTTAAAGTGTTAAATCTAATAATAATCTGATGATCTTTAATGTAATGAGTCATATTATTATTATTATTATTATTATTATTATTATTATTTGAGGTTGAAGTCCACGTCCATGTGTGTGTGTCTCTCTGTACAGCAGAACTCTCTGTCCCACTTATTTATAGACAGAAATCACATTCTGTAAGGTTGAGTATCTGACGCTTGTTTACACTAAGCTGTACTTCTTCCATCGTTAGACAAACACACTCGCTGTTTAAAGTAGATGATTAAATCCAGCACATAACTGCTCATGACATCGCTTTTACTCAACATTTGATGATTTTAGTGCCCAACACCAGGCTCTCAGTTCAGGTATTGGCCACGCCCTTCAGGTATTGGACACGCCCTTCAGGTATTGGACACGCCCTCATCTTGGACTGCTGTAGATGTGTAATGACGCGTGTTTTACCTCATGGTGGCGCTTCACACGGCTGCTTGTTATTAGCACCAGAGGTTCAGAAAGTAAAGGACAGTCTGGTTCTACACTTTTGGCAGAAAGAATAAACATCCATTCATCTGTCTGTTCATCTTTAAAGGTTCAGTTTTCCTAACCTACTTGTCTTTTTTTAGAGTAAGCCATGCAGTGTTTTTGTTTGTGTTTGGTGGGTAATTTAGAGCTTTGTAGGCTCGTTCCACATACTCTGTGTATTTACTGTAGCATTGATTGGCTCTGTGCAGTGACGCGTATAGCCACGCCTACTTCAAGGGCAAAGGCACTATTTTCATCGAAAAACCGTTGGCTGCTGTGAGGTAATGTGGCACAAAACTGCTCATCACTGCAGGTTAAACTTCAGGCTCATACGGAAGGCTGGCGACGTTCCAGACTGGTTTCACGTCGTCCAATATGTGAAATGGAAGAATATCACTGAAAGAACGAGTTCTGACCCATGTAAAGACAAAGTTCTGACCCATGTAAAGACAAAGTTCTGACCCATGTAAAGACAAAGTTCTGACCCATGTAAAGACAAAGTTCTGACCCATGTAAAGACAAAGCCTTTCTTTTGATTGTTTTTAGATCGATTAATTTTATTTCTAGACATATTTAATTATATAAAGAATCGAACTGATCTGCCAGTAGGACATGAAAACAAACCCGTCTCACTGGCCCATACCACATGTGATCTTTTAATAAGAAATCGTAGATATATTTGCACACATTTTTTCCCAGACTAAGATATGATGTTTTGCAGGAGTTTCACGGCCGAATGAAATGAGACGCTTCTCGATGTGACCTTCCTCCTCACTGATCATGTTTTCTTTGATTAAGGCCCTGATTGTGATTAATTAGATGTGATGTATTTTTATATCCGGCTCCTGACCTGCGCTCGAGCAGAACGCTCCTCTGGGTGAGAGATAATTAACAGATTTTAAACCTGAGTTTGTGGAGACGCTGAGCAATTGAGCTTTTTTTTAAAAATGACAGTTTATTTATTTTTGTAAACAGTTTTGTCCTTTTTGTGTCCTTTCCCTCATCCTCCATCCTGAAGCGTTCATCCCTCCTTCTTTACTCCTTCCTACAACATTCGTTCTTCTGTCTCTGATGAGCCATGTGCAGCAAGTTTCCTTTTGTCTTCATTCTTTTGTTTTCCATCTACATCCACTCCTAAACTCTTTTTCTTCCTCACATTGATCCCGTTCCTTTCATTCCTCTCTCTGGCTTTTCCATTTTTTTCAAAAAAAAAAAAAATTCTTTGTTCTTTTTGAATTGCTCTCAGGGGAAGAAGTTTTGCTTTATTTCATTTCTCTTCTTCACAGATCTTCTCAGAAGGTTCTTAAGGTCTCTTTTTCTACACCCCTCTCTCTCTCTCTCTCTCTCTCTGTTGGTCGTACGAGTGGAATCATTGATGTACCTAATGGACTAATGAGGTGAATAAAGCAGTGCTGTGTCGGTACAATGGAAATGTCAGACGCTGAGCTGTAATTTGACTTTGAGAGACAGTAAAGGGCGTCTCTGCCACAGCTAGCCGTTTTTTCTCTTCACCTTTATCTAAATGTCACTCGTGCTGCGGAGCGAGCGAGCGATCACTACACTTTACCGACTTTAAGGGTCTGACCCCGCCAGTTTTGGTTTCCATAAGAAAGGTGCAGGAAGGTGGCCGTGAAAAAGAGCAGACGGATTTCACTGAACGGAACACCATTTTCTTAGAGCTGCTCGACTCAGCAGGACAACTTTGTAGAAATCTCTTCAATAAAAATATCGAAAGTCACAGACCTTTCTCTCATTACTTCCTCTTAAGGAAATGGGCCTCGTTTATCCCACTGGATGTGAAGTCCTTTATTCGGAGGTCCATCGAGCCTGGACGTGGAGGAGTTCCTGTGACTCTATACACATTACTCTTTCAGGTTTAAGTCACTTATTCATTTTGATTCAGTGCAGATTCAGTAAATCTCTCGCTTCATATTAATGCAATAATGAGCCGCATTAACGCGGGATTCAGCACTCTCCCTGCAGGTAGGGGGCGCTCTTTCACTTCTTGCTCGTTTTCAGTTTAATCAGCCGTGACCCTGACCGAAAGATCTTCATGAGGCTCCACACTCAAATTCTATCTACCTCACATTACTTTCTGTGTGTATTTGGGGTTCAGTCTGCTTTAGGCTCCTCCTCCTGCTTTAGGCTCCTCCTCCTGCTTTAGCCTCCTCCTTCTACTTTAGGCTCCTCCTTCTGCTTTAGGCTCCTCCTTCTGCTTTAGACTCCTCCTCCTTCTGCTCTAGGCTCCTCCTCCTGCTTTAGGCTCCTCCTTCTGCTTTAGGCTCCTCCTCCTGCTTTAGGCTCCTCCTCCTGCTTTAGCCTCCTCCTTTTGCTGTAGACTCCTCCTCCTGCTTTAGGTTCCTCCTTCTGCTTTAGACTCCTCCTCCTCCTGCTTTAGGCTCCTCCTCCTGTTTTAGGCTCCTCCTTCTGCTTTAGGCTCCTCCTCCTGTTTTAGGCTCCTCCTTCTGCTTTAGACCTCCTCCTGCTTTAGGCTCCTCCTTCTGCTTTAGGCTCCTCCTCCTGTTTAGGCTCCTCCTTGTGCTTTAGGCTCCTCCTTGTGCTTTAGGCTTCTCCTCCTGCTTTAGGCTCCTCCTCCTGCTTTAGCCTCCTCCTTCTACTTTAGGCTCCTCCTCCTGCTTTAGGCTCCTCCTTCTGCTTTAGACTCCTCCTCCTTCTGCTCTAGGCTCCTCCTCCTGCTTTAGACTCCTCCTCCTTCTGCTTTAGGCTCCTCCTTCTGCTTTAGGCTCCTCCTCCTGCTTTAGGCTCCTCCTTCTGCTTTAGACTCCTCCTCCTCCTCCTGCTTTAGGCTCCTCCTTCTGCTTTAGGCTCCTCCTTTTGCTTTAGGCTCCTCCTTCTGCTTTAGGCTCCTCCTCCTCCTGCTTTAGGCTCCTCCTCCTGCTTTAGGCTCTTCCTTCTGCTTTAGGTGTCTTCTCAGAGTTTAAACTGAGTTCAGTTTATGAAGATTAAAGTTAAGATTTCAGTTTATGATGAGCGTTTGTAGATAACATTTTGATTGCCATAAACTTCACTTACAATGTTAGCTATGTTAGCTGTATGGCTAACGTCAGAGCCTCAGCTCTGATGTGTGGTTAAGGGACATTCTGGATCTTTCCTTTAAACCGGAGCATTCAGAACATTTTGTAACTGCTTTTTGGAGAGCTGCAGGAATGGTATGTATTTCTTTCAGGGTCATCTCAAAAAATGTTTTTGATGTATTCAAAAAATTCCAGCTGAAATTGCTTGATATTTCTGCATTCCTGGAGGCGAGGCTGAGAGTTTTATTCCCGAGCGGATAGATGTCTCTGTGATTTTACAGCCAGATGTTGCCTCTTGTGTTGGGGAGCTTTTTTGCTCAGCACCTCTACACACCGCGTTCAGTCGTCTGTGAAATGATGGACGCTTTGGAGGAGTCTCTGAAACATGTAGTCAGCACGGGTCACATCACGCTGTCCTCATGGGGGGCCTGTTAGCAGAAGAAGGAAGAGAAGATTAGGCGTGCTGTTATAATGAGGAATAAACCTCAGCAGCAGCATACAGCAGGTACTGTCCCACAGATAAATACTTTATTCAGTCAGCTTCTCTACATGCAATTAGTCTCATTTGAGTCTCTGAATGTGACCCTACTTACTCTTTCACCACTAACTGCTTTTACATGAAATGCTTTCATTCTTATTATAGATGAGAACATGTTTACAGCGTGCTGCCTGTAATCTGTTCTTCATCGCGCTGAGTTTATGATTGAGTGTCGTGAGCAGAGCCAGGATGTACACACAGTATTCAGTATTTACAAAGTATTTCGTAAACTTTTACAAATGACTTCAGAATATTTAATCAAAGATCATTTCTGAACATTCAGAAGGCCAAAGTGACTTTGTTGCCCAACATCATTGCAGGAATCTAAACATATGTGTATGTGAATTACAGGAGCAGTTTCGTTACACAGTTACACAGCGAGGAGAAACCACACGTGGTCTTGAGGAATGATCATGTGGCTGCGTGAGCCAGATTATTTAGACCACAGGATTCCAACGCTGGTCCTGGAGGTCCTCCTAACCATTCATGCTAATCGTTAACCTCTAATTCCTAATCCTAATCCATAAACCCTGAGCCTAACCATAACACACATCCCTGACACCAAATACTAACCTCTAATCCTAACTTCTAACCCTAACACCTCGCCCTGAGCCCTGACCATAACACCTACTGCCTAACCCTAACCCTAACCCTAACCCTAACCATTAACCCTAACTCTAATTCTAGCATCTCACGCTGACCCTTAACCCCTAATTCTAACCACTAAACCTAACACTTCACACTGACTCCTAACCCTAATCCAGACCTCTAACACTAATCCAAACCCTTACACCTAACGCTAACCGCTAACCCTAACACCTATGTCCCGACCATAAACCTAACCCTAAACCAACACAACCCCTAACCCTAGCACCTAAGCCATAACCTTTGACCCTAATGAATGACACTTAACCCCCCAAATTCTTAACCCTAAACCCTAAACCCTAACCTCTAACCCTAGCACCTAATCATTCCACTGCACTTGTTAGTGTGTTCCCTGATTTCTCACACCCACTTTATTTCAGAAAAAGCTGTTAATTAACCGTTTAGTTAAATCAGGTGTGTTTGGATTATCCGGTGATGTGAGTTAAAGCTAATCATTACTGAGTCAGCACGGAGCTTTTTATCACGGAACTGTATTATCACCTGATCATAACAATAATAATAATTAAATAACACCTGATTCGTTCACTTTGCAAAACAAATTGCTAGCTGTGTTACAAATGTTTATCTTTGGCTGCCTTTTCTTTACTTTCCATTTCAAAGGGACGTATGCATTCATCGTCATCATCATCATCATCATCATCATCATGGCAAGGAACATCTCCAACTTTCCAAACTTTGAAGTCATTAAAAATGTCATAAAAAAAAAATGAACCAATTAAAACAATAATAAAGAAGTGCTGTGTATTCAGGAGGCCTCAGGGGTCCTCAGGGTCCAAAGTCATTGTGGTTCAAACACTTAAAGTAAGAAACTCTCCGGTTCTTCTGGTTCTGCTCTTATTAAAATGTTTAAAGAGTGAAAGTTGAGTTGAACATTATGGGGGTTGTGTGAGGTGGTGTAAATGTGGGAACGAGCCACGAGTCATTAATGAGACGAGGCAGAAGACGGAGTAGACGGCATTTCTGGCCAGCGTTGTCAAGCCCTTTCCCAAGACAGTTAATTTTTTAAGGTTCGTTATTTTGGCTCTGTGTATCTTTTTCAGTGAAAGCAGTCCCATAAATTCACTTTAATTAAATGTTTTGGAGCTTAAAATTGCAATTTGTTTTTCAAACATTCATAAAAATCCCATACGGTGAACAGAATTATGAGATAAAAGGATAAAACACTGCCGCCTTCAAGTTCGGCCAAAATAAGAAGGATTGAGAAATGGGTTTTGCTCGTGCTGCTTTGCACATAGCACACTGTAATTACTGAGACCCTGCCATCAGCTGAGAACCTGAGATTACCTGAGACCTGCCTCCTGAGTGGAACACCGAGATGGTGTGTTTATCTGTTGCGTGTTTTTGCAGTTTGTGAAATGTTAAAAGAGTAATTTGTATTTTTACAAGAAGGCCTTTCTAACCTGAGCTCAGGGACGTTCTCACGCATAACCACTGGTGGACGGGGAACCCCGAGGAGGAGACACACCGCAACAGAACGTCCACAGTTTTGTCCAGAAGGTTCTCTTTCTTTGCAGGACTGTTGCATATTTCATTTATTACTTTTCGAACTTCCTAAACCTGGACATGAAAACGTGAAGAAAGTCAAATAAACTGGTGGAAAAGCTGAGCTAAAGAATTATACAACCTTTTAGACTGTACGACCAGACTGTGTGTGTGTGTGTGTGTGTGTGTGTGTGTGTGTGTGTGTGTGTGTGTGTGTGTGTGTGTGTGAATGACAGTGAATGTCTAAAAGAAGCCAACGACTAACAATAACTGACTCGTATCCAATAGCAACCGCCGTGACCTTCCATCGACTAAGTGTCTCGGCTGCTGTTTGAAGTCGCGGCTGACTAAACGCTGGAAAAAGGCCAGAAATGACAGAGAGGAAGAGGAGTAATTGAAGCTCTCGGGAGTGAGCCACTTCATCTCACACTGAGTGCACACTACACCATTTTAACCCGGGGTTTAATTCACACACTCCCTCCCTACAGCCTCCATCCTACACCCTGCTCTCTAGCTCCACACACACACACACACACACACACACACACACACACACACACACACACACACACACAGATTAGAGACTAATCACTGGATGACAAGATTCTTGTTACTGCCATTATGTGTGAGTGTTGAGCAGGACAATTACATAACATTAGATTAACCCAGAAAAAGGGGGCGGAGCATGTGTGTAGGGCGGAGCATGTGTGTAGGGCGGGGCATGTGTGCAGGTGATAAGCAGGGGACAGGGGTGATGAGGAGGGGCCAAGAGGTAATAAGGTGCTAGGGTCATGTGAGTCAGTGCTGTGAGGGGTGGAGTTATGGCAGTGGGGGCGGAGTCAGCATTCACATTTTGTAAGTTAATTATAAACTTACACAAAAACTGTTCTTATCATGTGTTCATTTTTACATTTATTTTTGTCTTTCTACTGAACACAATTTGTTGATCATTACACACACAGACACACACACACACACACACACACACACACTCACACACACACACAAGCATTCAACCTTTTTGTTTAACTAAACAAAATTTACTTTTTTTTCTAATTACAATTGCAGCATAACTAAAACCTACAACCTTTGTACATGTGTGTGTGTGTGTGTGTGTGTGTGTGTGTGTGTGTGTGTGTGTGTGTGTGTGTGTGTGTGTATGTGCTTATTCTAATGTTTGAGCTACACAACCATGCATGTGTAGGTTTGTGTTTACAAATCAGATTGTGTGTGTCCTTGTTCCAGTGTATATTCTGTGTGTGTGTGTGTGTGTGTGTGTGTGTGTGTGTGTGTGTGTGTGTGTGTGTGTGTGTGAGTACATATGCTAATGTTTTAGCCTCTGTGCAGCCATGCATGTGGATGTTAGTTTTACAGATTCTGTTGTGTGTGTGTGTGTGTGTGTGTGTGTGTGTGTGTGTGTGTGTGTGTGTGTGTGGTGTGTGTGTGTGTGTGTGTGTGTGTGTCATGCTGAATAATGCATCTGCTTGTTGGAGTTAATAAGTGAGTCGTATCAGCAGTGATGAATGTTTGTTCTATGATAAGCTCATATCTCAAAACACACACACACACACACACACACACACACACACACACACACACACACACACTAGTATAGCCAGGTCAAATCCTTTTGGATCAATCTGTATTATTATTAGATTACAGAGAGCTGAATTGAGACCACACCCACTTTCTTAGAGAGTTTTGATTCTGGAAGTTTCTCCCTTTTATCGTCATCAACTTTCCTACTGAACCATTTTTAACTGGACAAAAAATCCCATAATGCATTGCAGATGATGGCCATGAATCAGAGACAGAAATGTACAGATTTCTGACCCGACAATGACTGAAGGCTCGTGACTCGACTGTACATCAGGGACTTTTGACTTCACTGGATTAAAAGATTAAAATTTAAACATGTGCTCTGACTCAGGATCGCTCTTCATTTCCAGGGTTAACGTTCCGCCAGTGGTCTGGCCAATCAGCTCGCAGCACACAGCGATGGAGGAGACGGAGCAGAAGGAGCGCTCTTTCCAGATCAGAGGCTCTCTACAGTAGCCATGCGAGTGTTTACGACAAAAACAAAAGAGTAGTGCCATGTGGAACCGGCGGACGCAACACCATCTAACCAGCCAAACGGTGATCCTGCAGCAGAGCCGAGCTCGTGGTGAGGAACCCTGGGCTCCACCTGCACTCCTGTAGCACTGCGTCACTCATCATTACTCCTGGTTCACTAACACGGCCTTGGCCTCGACCAAGTCCTGTTGTGGGCGGAGCTTAAAGTCTATATTATATCAGAACTGTGAGTTAAATCTGATGATTAAAGCTGGAACACAAACATCTCATCTCTATCTGTAACAGGGTTTAATCCTGGAGGGGGCGTGGCCTAAATCAGAAGTCTTATTTTTAAATATGAGCGCGACCACTCCGCCCCCAACACTGACCCCTAGAGGTAGAGCTGTTTATTCCACAAGCTTTATGCTGTTGGTCTTATAACCACTGTGTGTGTGTGTGTGTGTGTGTGTGTTGTGTTACACGGGAGACAGTATGTGAAGTGTGGTTTAAACAAAGCATTTTAAAAGAATATCCTCCACATGTTGCTGTTACGGCGCGGTGGTGTAGTGGTCAGCACTGTCGCCTTGCACCGCCAGGGTCTGGGTTCGATCCCCGGCTCTGTGTGCATGGAGTTTGCATGTTCTCTCTGTGCTTGGTGGGTTTCCTCCGGGTTCTCCGGTTTCCTCCCACATTCCAAAGACATGTAGGTTAGGTTAATTGGCGTTCCCAAATTGCCCGTAGTGTGTGAATGAGTGAGTGTGTGTATGTGTGTGTGTTGTGCGATGGGTTGGCACCCTGTCCAGGGTGTATCCTGCCTTGTACCCTATGTCTCCTGGGATAGGCTCCGCCCCCCGCAACCCTGAATACAGGATTAAGCGGTATAGATGATGAGTGAGTGATGTTTCTGTTACACGTGTCCCTCTCGCCATGATGTAGGTTAGACATGTAGGTTAGGTTAATTGGTGTGTCCAATAGGTGTAATTGGCGTCTCCCCGTGCTTGGTGGGTTTCCTCCTGGGACTCCGGTTTCCTCCCACAGTCCAAAGACAAGCAGATTAGACTAATTGGTGTTCCCAAATTGTCAGTAGAGAGTGTGTGTGTGTGTGTGTGTGTGTGTGTGTGTGTGTGTGTGTGTGTGTGTGTGTGTGCGTGTGTCCTGTGATGGATTGGCCCCCTGTCCAGAGTGTACCCCACCTCCTAAGTCTCCTGGAATAAGCTCCGCCCCCCGCAACCCTGAATACAGTATAAAGTGGTATAGATGATGAGTGAGTGAGTGATTGTCCTTCATGTACCTTTATTGTGCTTAGAGTCTTGACTCCGCCCCCCTGTCCTGTCATTGGTTCATTTCCTGATGATCTGCTTCAGCTGTTGATCAGTTTGTCTGTATAAATCTTTCTGTTTTCAGTTCTGTCCTGAAGTCTTGTGTGTGTGTGTGTGTGTGTGTGTGTGTGTGTGTGTGTGTGTGTGTGTTTGCTTTAAAACCGTAGTGATGTTGATGTATTTGTGTAAAGACAGCAGGGCTCAGATCCCGAGTGAGCTGCGTATCCTGGGTCAGAGCCACGTTTAACCCTCTGAGTGCTTTGACCCGCCCGAGCCCTGAACGGCGTAACCCTCGTCTCTGTTCAGATGTGTTTCTGTTCACACACAGTAAAGTGATTCTAACTTCACTGAATGAATAAAAACAGATCAAATAAATCTAAATGTTCAGACTGCAAACCGATTTGATTGCCATCCACGTTCGAGTCAAACCGGGACTTGTGGTGACATTTCTGCTGAATGAAGGTGTGTGAAAGTGATTGACAATTACAGAAGACTTCAGTCACAGTACAGTGATGAGACAAAACATCTGAAGAGTGCGAACGTTTTACAGAAGGTGCAGTGTGAAGCGGAGTCCAGTGAAGGGACGGTCTGAGGGACTAAACGCTCACGTTTCATCGCCTGTAAGGTGATCGTGTTTGTGCAGGTCAGACTGAGAACGTTTCATTCAGACATTAAACACTTAAACACTCATTATTTCTTTCTGTGAGCTGCAGTAGTGCCTTACACACACACACACACACACACACACACGGCTGAGTGATCTGAAGGAGGAGAGAAGAAGCAGAGGAGAAGACAAAAGAAGGAGCTTCGTCAAGTAATCAGGTAACTTCACTCAAGGTTTACCGGTGAATAATCAAAGCTTGTGTCCAGACGGAGATCAGTCAAAAGCACTTTACACTGCAGGTCACTGAGGTGCCGCTATTAACTGAGTGAAACCATCCAGAGTCTTTTTTTAAGAGAACAGAGGCATAAACTGTCCAACTCGAGTCAGGATTTTATTGCATTTTCTCCTTTTAATGAAGTCAAGGTTTTGTTGATAAACTCTGTGTGTAAGTACAGATTACCGGCTCAGTGTGCAGGGACGCCAGAGAACTCCCGGGACCCCCAGACCCCCAGGACAGTAAAATGACATTCCTGTAAGAATCTCCTCCGTGATAAACTTCTGGACGTTTCTGGAACCTGAGTGTATCGTCACACGTTAGCGAGCAGCAGAAGCTAACCAGCGTGTAGCCGTTATGCCTTCCTGAGAAAGACACAACATTGCATCATCACGTGGAGCTGCAAACACTTTAATCCCCATCACTACTGCGGAATCTCCTTTAAAATACACACCTGGATCTTTATATCGATTCGGGTTTAATTTTAGTGAAACGTTTCCCTGGTGTCGCTCGAGCTGAACAGAGACGGAGAAAGTGACTTCGAAAGGCTTTCAGTTCGCCGTTTCAGTGTGAGAAGGTTTTTAATTGTAAGCAGAAGACATGCTCGGTGCAGCACTGAAAAAAATAACAGGCTTAGTGCACACACACACACACACACACACACACACACACACAGACACACTGCAGCAAAGCCACAGGCAGCAAGAAGGTCTCTGGCTAATCCACACTAATGAGAGGGTGTACCTGCTTACTGTCACACACACACACGCACACACACACACACACACACACAGAGCTGTCCTTCAAGTCTTACACAATCCTTCAAGACATGTGATGAAACAACACATTTAATCTCTGTTCTGTTTCACATTGTCACCAAAAACCAAAACATAATGTCCAGTAATTAAAGACTCATTAACATGCATAGAATTAGACTATATGTATATGTGTATGCATAGAGATGACATCATGACTCTTATATGCAAGCTCCTCCCCTCTCTTTATAATTCACATACTTTATTTCAAACAGTTAAAATCTGTACAAAAGCTTTAAATGAGAAACAACAGAGAGAGAAAGAACAGCTCTACAGCTTTATCACTGATATCACAATAATGTCCAGATCTATGAATATTCATGAGTATGTAGTAAAAATTAACTAATCGGATTAGCTAACTGTTTTGACGCTCTTGATGTGCACTCTCATTTTTATGTGAGATTAATTTAACCCGAATATATTACACCATTACCATGGCAACAACAATCACTAACATTAGCTAGATAAGTAGCTTAGCACTTGGCTTCTGTGGCTGAATGTTCACAGATACAATGTTGTCATCCTCTAATGATTGTCATGGCAAATCTTTTATAGAAATAATGTATTTATTCATTTGTATTTTTATTATACTTTTTTCTTTTATGATCTCCAGATTACATGTCACATAATGATTAACGGTTAAACTTAAATTCCTGCTTTAAAAAATATATCATTCAAATTTTGATTCATAATTCGATTCTATTTATGATTTTAAACATTAACGTTTCAAGTTTCAGGTTTTATTGTCATATGCACAGTAAAGAAACATGTTTTTCCCGTACAATGAAAATCTTCCTTGGCTATCCCCCTAATGAATGCCGCTAAAAAAGTAATATAAGTAATATAATATAAAAAACAAATAAACATGAAATAGAATAAAATACTAAAAATAAATGTGTATAAAAAGAGGTAAATACAAATCAAACATATAATTAAAGCCAGAATATGAAAAAAAAAGTATGAAATGAGTATCAATATGTGTGTGTGTGTGTATGTGTGTGTGTGTGTGTGTGTGTGTGTGTGTGTGTGTGTATGTATGTGTGTGTGTGTGTACAAATTTCACCAGTGTTTGGTAAAGTCCGCAGTAAAAAAAGTCTGCAGTACGTGTTGCAATGCAAAGCTGAAATGGTTTGTGCAAATGTGCAATAATAAAAATGATCCTTACTGTGCAGATGATTGCGTAAGATCTGTGTTTGATAATATACGTAAACATAAATGGATTATTAATTATAGACACAACCATCATTGATGACGTTTGGTTATGTAGTGTAGTAGAGTGATAGTTGTGGTAGTAAGAGAGAGTAACTGATTTGATTATTGATCCCTTTGTTTTTTTAGCTGTAAAAAAGGGAAGTCTGGCCATCTAAGCTCTTTGTGTCCGGAGAAAAAACTGAACTGAAATTATTTCTAAAACTTTTCCTCAGCAATTCTGGTAAACTTCATTTTGCCACATACTTTCTGCACCGTTCCATTCCGCTTTCTCTACATTAAAGTTCCTTATTTCTTGCTGTGTGTGTTCGGGTCGTCCTTTGGTTACGCTCTTGTTGAGTTTTCTACAGTTTTCTTCTTGATTAAGGTTAGAGAAGGAGTATAATAATATAGAATAAGAAAATCAGTAAGTATTATTAGTACAGTATTAGTTTAGATATTATATTAGGTTATAGTATTTCTTGTTAACGTTATTGTTTTAAATCTATCTCTGCTTTCTGCCTGTATCTTCTACTTCCCCAAATGGAGTGTCTGTCCTACAGGCCCTGTTTCGCTCTGGTACGGTTCTTTCACAGAGGCCTTCTGGGTATTGGACATGTAACTTACTTTAAATTCTAAATTCCTTACATATACTGGAAATTCAATAAAATTCTCTGCATGATAGATGTCATTGATTTATTGGTAATGTAGCTCCGCCCCCAAATCAGTTTCAAACACTCTGTTATAAATGAGAGTGTGTGTACAAATACGGTGCAGCCTCGTCTCAAATCATCTGCTTTAGTGTGTGTGTTCAGTGTGAGACACTTGGTGGGGTCGTGTGGACTGATAACATCTGGATCACCTACTAAAGCCTTCCACACACACAGCTGTCATGGGAAAGGGTGTGGCTATCGGAGAGGGTGTGGCTATTAGAGAGAGTGTGGCTATCGGAGAGGGTGTGGCTATTAGAGAGGGTGTGGCTATCTGAGAGGGTGTGGCTATTAGAGAGGGTGTGGCTATCTGAGAGGGTGTGGCTATTAGAGAAGGTGGGGTTATAAGAGAGGCGGGGTTACCAGCGGGGTCAGGGCACACACTCTAGCACACAGAACACACACAGTGTTAAGTTTTTCAATTCTGCTGCTCTTTGTGACGCCGAGTCCCAAACGACCCACTCCACTATGTTCTCTCGACTGTCGCGGCTTGTTAGCATGAATGGTAATAAGAGCGCTTCTTTCAGAGCCATGCATTTGGGACGCAGCCGCAGTCCCTGTTTTGGCTCCTGGTCAGAGAGTTTAGTGAAAAGCGAGCGCTGCTCTATTTCCTCCGTGTTGATGACGGCTCACTGAGCTCATTAAACCACAAAAAATACATTTATGCTAATATCATCAAAAATAAAGACTCCCTCTCACTCACTGCTTAACAGATGGAGAGAAACAATAGTCTTTTTCTTTTCCTTTTTTATTTTTTCCAGCGTTTCCCGGAGCTCAGCTGCGCAGGTGAACTAATTTCAGAGTGTAATTCTGTGGAGGAAATTGAATTTGAATTTGGAATTTTAATAATGCACAGACAAAGGGACTGAGCTGTCACTCACACACACTCACACACACACACACACACATACACACACACGCAGAGGTTTTAGGGTTTTCCTACTAACATTGACTCTGTTAATGTTCGCACACACACGCACACACATGCACACACACACACGCACACACACACACACACACACACACACATACACACACACACACACACACACACTGAGTCTTAGTCCACATGGACACACACACACAGTTCTCTGTCGTTCTCAAAAAACATGTGTCCGCATGAAAATGCAAATACATGCTGTCAATAGCTAAACCAGCAGGTGGCGATATTTACCCTCACCATGACATTATGCCGGCCAATCAGAAGCCTGACGTAAAATGTTCTCACAAAACACCTTAAATCAGAATAAAGTGTGCGGTCAAGTCACTGCCGCAATGTTTCAGCAGCCCTTACTTCTGCCTGCCGCTGAACACGCTGGACGCCGCCATGGACGCCGCTGCATTACACAGGGAATGTAAGACAAGTCAAGTTCTTCCACCCCTGACTCACTCATCCATGTCTTGATGGACCTTGAACCGTCATGTTGGAACATGAAGGAATGTTGGATCACTCAGAGATGTAAGGCTTGGATGCTGCTTCTCGGCCATGAAAAGCCATTTCATAAAACTCCCTACACACTGTTCTTGAGCTAATATGAAGGCCACATGAATTTTCGAGGTCGTAGCTATTGACTCTGCAGACGACGCGTCACAGTATCTGCTAACCCCGCCCTGAGATTACGTGGCCTGTTGTTCCCAATCGCTCCCACTTTTTCCCAGTTTCCACTTTGTGTGGATTTTGGATGGAATGGTCCACTGTAGCGACCCCTCAACAGTTGCAGACCAAAGCACCAACACCAACAACAACAAAACAACATAGTGAAAATGTTTATTGGTGAAGCAACAATAAGTGAATTCTGTTCTGTCTTCTTCTTCTTCAGTGCTTTGTAAAGTGATGATTAATGCAGTTTGTCCACTCCGTGAGTTTATTTCTTGTGTGTGTGTGTGTGTGTGTGTGTGTGTGTTACAGTAAAATAATGAGTGTTGCAGTGGTGTGATGAAACATGATGAGTTACTGTTATCACCCTGAAGTTGATTAGTTTCCTCTAACAGGAAAGCCCTGAGTGTTATTTTGGTGATCCAGTTGCAGCTGCACAGTGAGAGTTCGTTCCCGTTCCTGTCTTACACGAGAAAAAAACATCTCGTTATGGGACGCTTCACCAAACCGGTAAAACTCTAGTGTGTTTCATGGAGCCCTACACCCCCTGTGAACGAGCTGTTACTATGGAAACGATAATGTATCAGAGCGAGTGTGTTGATTTAACCCTGTGCTACAGTCAGTGCTGTTAGAGGGAATTATTCAACAACTTCTGACCAATCAGAGCGCAGGACTCGATCATAAGGCTATAATCACTCTGAACCAATTCAGCACAAACAACATGGGACAGTTCCACTCACGTAAAAACAATATATTGTGTGTGTGTGTGTGTATATATGTGTGTGTATATGTGTGTGTGTGTGTGTGTGTGTGTGTGTGTGTGTGTGTGTGTGTGTGTGTGTGTGTGTGTGTGTGTGTGTGTGTGCGTGCG
>QNUK01001126.1:0-95000 GCA_013621035.1 Clarias magur
TGTCTGTGTGTGTCTGTCTGTGTGTCTGTGTGTGTGTGTGTCTGTGTGTGTCTGTGTGTGTGTGTGTGTCCAGGGGGATTTCCACCTCCATGGCCTTCCATCCAAAATCTCATAACTCTTCCCCTTTAGCTCTGAATATTAAATATGGTGAAAGGATTCATTTTATTTCATTTTCTTCAGTCGTCCTGACACCAACCCGCCCCAACACAACCTAATATTCAATGTAAAAATGTTTAAATTGATCCAAACATAAAACTGAATTAATATTACATTTGCTTTCATTTATAAAGAACACACTGTGTTTAACTTTAACCCATAATTAAAGACATGTTCCCAGAAAATCAAATCCCTTGGTTGGTTTAATTAAAGTTAATTAAATGTGTTTCATTCGGTCAGGAAAAGTCTTAACGATCAATTAAGACTTAAACCAACAAAACTATATGGTGAATATGTTCTATTATAATTAAAAGTTCACAATCACACTTTTCATCTTTTATACTGTATTGTTTTAATGCAAATACTGTTTTTATAGACACTTATTTATATATGAAATAGATTCCAAATGTCCTTGGTAAACACACTCCTAGTTTAATAAAAGTGTATGCTGATTGTTGTTTATACCCTTTTTTTGTGATATATAATTTACTAATATTTTTGGTGCGATTTCAAACAGTATAACTGACTAAAATTGAGAAAACGCTTTTCATCAATATTAATGAATACATTAGCCGGTGTAAAACTGTTTACACCATTAGTTTCTAGAGTACACACACTACGATGTGATTAAAGTCTGCTGTGTGGAATTTGAAGCTTTAACATGTTGTGTATGTAGGAATGCGGCTCGAGAGTATTGTGACCGCCATACCAGTTTCTCACTCACTCACTCATCGTCTGTACCACTTTATCCAGTATTCAGGGTCACAGGGGGCCTGGACCGTATCCCAGGGTGCCAATCCACACACATATACACACACACACTCACACACTTTGGGTAATTTAGGAATGCCAATTAGCCTAATCTGCACGTCTCTGTACTGTGGGAGGAAACAGGAGAACCCAGATTAAACCCACCAAACACAGGGAGAACATGCAAACTCCATGCACACAGAGACGGGAATCGAACCCAGACCCTGGAGGTGCAGACTGTAATTATTTATACAAACAGGACGTATAATTCAATAATAAAGCTATGGTGGTTACTTGGGCATACTTTTCATGAAGTTTTTAGAAACTTTCAGTTAATTTCACTTTTTTTTCTTTATAAAGCTACAAAGATTCTCAACTACTTGTAAGTTATCAGCATTTCTTTTGCAGTCTTTGTGAATAAGTCATGCATTATCATTACCATCCTGTTAAAAGGCTGGAGAGACGAACCAAAAGGATAATCAGTTCGAAGTTTTTCGTTTAAATTCAGCGAGTCTCCGGAGGAAGCTGGTGACCCCAGAGCTGCGACCTCTCCGGACACTTTTCGTTGATCGTATGTCTTCGTCTTGCGGCTTGTGCCAAGTTTGACCCTGCACGTGGAACCCTCATCCAAGTCGATCACTGGAAAGAAAAATCCATTTTAGTTTTAGAAAGCAGTGAATTTTTCATAAGCAGTCAAAGTGTGATACATTTATTATTTCTCATTCATGATCTTCTCCAGTGTGGAGGATGCCAACTCCTGATACTCCAGGTTAAAGACCAAAAGTAATATCTCTGATCTCCTAGAGCGTGAGGATCAGCGCGAGGCTGCCTGTAGTGTGGAACAGGACACAATACTACAACACCAACACACACTTAATCCAGCACTACATTACAGTATAGTTAACAGTGTGGTGGGTGATGCCATCCCACTCTCGGGCATCTTGTGATTTAATATGCCTTCAGACATCGAATGAAAACTCTACTTCCTGTGTCTCTTTAATCTGCATCTTTTGTGGAAGACGGGATCTCCCCGAACACCACTTAGTTTACAGTAATTAAAGCAAGCTGTGAGATCCTTCATCTGCTAACACACCCAAAGCAGACGAGATGAACAGAAGTGGGTTTACAAGGCTCAAAGCACCGAGAGTAATAGAAATAGTATCTGCGTGGCTAAAAACGAAATCTTCACTGAACGGCAGAGCTCAGCCGCAGCGTGTGCCGACCTCAGGACGTCTGAGCGAGCGACAGTAAAGTTCACCATCCTGAGGGCAGGACAGGTGCGGCTGGCTCATGTGCCGATGGAATTTCTCACTTCATATCTCCCGTTTCTGGTGCCAAAAAAAATGCAAAACCAGAAATGACCGTTTGATCCTGACGGCACAGGTTTCTGGAAATGTTTAGTACAAACCATCAAGTAACAGCTGGAACATTTTCACTAATTATTACTAAAATGAAATCTAACTTGATTATGAAGCATACACGCTGTTCTCACACCAGTAACCCTGGTTATGATGCCTGCAGTTTCTATTCTGACACTGTGACCTCCAGTGAAAGCTGCCCGGTCCAGACCACTGGCACTGATGCAACAGGCTGGGCATCACCAAGCTAGTCTCGATCCGATATCACAGTACGTTATGTGTCATTAAATATTTTACGTGCGGAGGTGGACAGAGGACACAAATCCTGCTGGTGCTGAAGACGCTCCTGTCCTCGGCTGATGCAGACAGCTGCTCTCAGAGGACTCGTGACTGATGTGTCAGATGAGGATGGGTTCCCTGGTGAGTCCGGTTCCTCTCAAGGTTTCTTCCTCTTCACATCTCAGGGAGTTTTTCCCTCAGCACCGTCGCCCTCGGCTCGTTCATCAGGGACCATCTGATCATTCTGACTCACACACACTCACAAAGGTACAAAAGTGTTTACCTTCAAATTTACTGAAGCGTTTAAAGTACTGAGCTTGTATTAACTTACAGTAGCCTTTAATCATGGTAAAAGACTCTCTCTCTCTGTCTCCCTCTGTCTCTGTCTCTCTGTCTCCCTGTCTCTCTGTCTCCCTCTGTCTCTGTCTCTCTGTCTCCCTGTCTCTCTGTCTCTCTCTCTCTGTCTCTCTGTCTCCCTCTCTCTCTGTCTCTCTGTCTCCCTGTTTCTCCCTGTCTCTCTGTCTCCCTCTCTCTGTCTCTCTGTCTCCCTGTTTCTCCCTGTCTCTCTGTCTCCCTCTCTCTGTCTCTCTGTCTCCCTGTTTCTCCCTGTCTCTCTGTCTCCCTCTCTCTGTCTCTCTGTCTCCCTCTGTCTCTGTCTCTCTGTCTCCCTGTCTCTCTGTCTCCCTCTCTCTCTGTCTCTCTCTCTCTCTGTCTGTCTCTCTCGCTCTGTCTCTCTGTCTCCCTCTGTCTCTCTCTCTCTGTCTCTCTGTCTCCCTGTTTCTCTCTGTCTCTCTGTCTCTCTGTCTCCATCTGTCTCTGTCTCTCTGTCTCCCAGTTTCTCTCTGTCTCTCTGTCTTTCCCTGTCTCTTTGTCTCTCTCTCTCTGTCTCTCTCTATCTCCCTGTCTCTCCCCGTCTCTCTGTCTCCCTGTCTCTCCCTGTCTCTCTGTCTCTCCCTGTCTCTCTCTGTCTCCCTGTCTCTCCCCGTCTCCAGTATCCAGTAAAAAAAGTATCCAGTAATTCCATGTACAGTACCACGCACTTAAGTAATAAAGTAGATGTACTTAGTTACCTTCCATCTCTGTTGATACAGTATGTAGTGTATTTTTGTACTGTAAGCACTGTAACACACTTCAGAAAAACTGTTTAACACAAAACTTTTGACTCCCTTCCTTATATGGGCAGCACAGTGACATCATATAAAAAAAAACAGGAAGTGACCCTAAATATCATGTATAAATAACCATAATTCTCTGAGCATTACAACAACTACTGTAACTGTAAAGATGTTTTATGGTTAGTTTATTAGGGATAGTGTGGTATTCTGTCCGCCCCGTACCATCACCAACCAGGCTGACATTGTTTTATGACATTATGACAATATGTTATTTTATATAACTCACATTATAATGTCAAGTGATTTCTAATGTATTTATGCGGAGGATTTTTGTAAATTGTTTCTTTAAAACACACACGTTTGACACAGTTGTAGTTTCTGCACAGTGGATTTAAAGGGAACGAGTGGGCGGTGCTTTTATTTCCCAACCCACAGACTACAAAACAATATCACACATGGTCCCATGAGCTGAGCCTGGAAACGCTGATGTTGTCCACCGGAGCAAACCTTAAACCGCACTCATGTGTAACAGTGTGAACGTGGGGTCTTCATCTGTAGGAATAAACACTTCAGAGGATTGCTAGATCAACAAATCCAGATGTTTGATGTTCAGGCTGGGAGGCGCTCAGCTGCTCAGTGCTCCCTCCAACCTCCTGTTCAGAACAACCTCCAAAACAGCTCGGATTTTATTGTTTTCATTTTAGCTATAATCTTTTCTTTTTCTCCAGCCAGATTCGTGCAGCTTGACGGTCCGGGTTCGGATCAAAACAGACAGAACAGGAGGGAATATAGGCCAGATTTACCCTGAGTGATCTGTGTGCAGTGATCAGCCATAGCAATAAACTGGTGACAGGGTGATGGGCACCCATGGCTCAGCCGTACCCGCGGGGACAAAAAGCCAGACTCGTCCGGTCCGACCCCCAAGAAAAGCCAGTGCAGCATGACAATCGCAAAAGCAAGCACACGTGGGATGCGCCAGACAAACAAGTCTGATCCACTGAGGTCCTGTCCCAAATCTGCCGACATCCTGGTGCCGCTCACCCCACGAGAGGGGTCATGCGGGGTCACTGTGGCACAAGGAAACCTGCTGGGTATAATGAGGGGGGGGCAGAGCTGCACCGGACTCGACTGGGCTGTTATGCGTTAAATGCCACAGATTCACACCCTCCAGCATAATCTCCATCAAATATTATATTCAAACTAACATGTATGTTTATGTGTGTTATTATTAGTATTATTATTATCAAATATGATATCACGATTATAGGCTGCCTTCGTCACGTGACACCCTTCAAGCCCACTAATGAAATATTGTCATATAATATTTATTTTCTTTTGCAATGTAACTAAATAAATATTATAAATAAATATGTTAGTCATCGTTGTGACCTATTTATATATGGATTATATACTGTAAGGTCTTATTAATGTCACGTGACCAGCGCACGTTATAATATTTGATTATAATAAAGATGTCAAATTATGTTGGTATATACAGTATATTATGAAGTGTGGGGGGGCGGGGCGAGCTATGACGGGGGTGGCGGATTGGCTGAAGCCACGCCCACTCGTGTAATCGTCACTGGTTGAAACTGACAGAGAGACAGAGAGAGAGAGAGAGAGAGACAGAGACAGTACTCTAACCCGGGTCTCTCCCTTTGTCTTCTGGACTGGAAGCCGTGTGAACGCGATGTGGACCGTTTTAGGACGAATATTCCTCCTCCACCTGCTCGCCATCCAGCCGGACTGCGGAAAAGGTTCGTTTCCATGGCAACAGACGAGGGAAAATGTACATTAAAGGGAAATGATGATTTATTGAAAAAAAAAAAAAAAACAGACCGAGAGAGAGGGAGAGAGGTGTGTGTGTGTGTAATAATGATTCCGGTATAACGGACATTCCGGTAGTAATTATTATTATGATTCTTATGATGATTCTGAATGTTGTTGTTAGTATATTCGGTGTCCCGTGTCTCGCGCTGTGCACCTGACATGTCACACTTAAACCTTATTGTTCTTATTCATGTTCAACCGGTACCGATTAAACCTGGTGTGTGTGTGTGTGTTTATTATAATGATATAATAGTGTGTAAAACCCCCGGTGGAGGTGGGGGGAGGGGGGTTTAAGGCTACTGGGGTAAATCCTGACCGTTAGCCTGTTAGCTAAAACCGTTAGGTGTAGTGGAATGGAGAGAGCGCACGCGCGCGCGCGAGAGAGAGAGAGACGTGTGTGCGCGCGCGGCTGCGCTCTTTTTATATATATATATATCAGCAAATTTCAATTAACTAATTAACTGATGAATGTACTGATTGGTTGTGATTGTTGCGGTGTGTGTGTGTGTGTGTGTGTGTGTGTGTGTGTGGACGCGCAGGGTCCGAGTCCGACTGCGATGACGGACAGTTTCAGTGCAGGAACCAGCGGTGCATCCCGACTCTGTGGCGATGCGACGACGACGACGACTGCTCCGACAACAGCGACGAGGAGGACTGTCGTAAGTGTCCCGGGTCTCGGTCTGGTCCGGTCCTGTGGCGCTCGCGGGGGTTTGTGTGTAACACGGTGTTAAGGAGTGTGTTTGATGATCAGCTCAGTGTTTAATGTCTGAGACTTTCAGCTCTCAGTCTTACAGACGCCGCCGGTTCAGGTTCATCCTGCATCACCTGTTAAACCCTGGACCAGTCTTGTGTTCACGGGCGTCTGTGGCTCGGTCGCTCTCCTGCCATGTGGAAGGCGCGGGTTCGATTCCCACACGGGGCCCAAACCCCAGACACCAGGTGCAGTGCCGCTCCCGAGCCCGGGATTCATCGGCACGGTTACATCATTAAGGGCGTCCGGGGTAAAACCTGTGCCGAGGTGTGTGTGTGTGTGTGTGTGGATCGGCTGGTCCGCTGTGGTGAGGGAGCTGCTGAAAGACCTACAACTAACAACTTGTGTCTTGTGTGTTCGTCCAATTAAACGCTCTCTAGGGCCTCTATATGTATGCCCCGCCCCCTGGGGTGTGTCTGTATACTGGTGTTGTACACCGTCTCGATCAGTAAGACTTCTCATTATACATCATTGTATCTGTTGTCCTGTCTCAAGTCTCCGTCGTCATCGGCAACGGCGACTCTCAACCTCGAGTGTGTGAAGTCGTCCTGGTCCTGTAGTCCTCCATGATCAGAGCATTTCAGCAGGTTTCGCTGTTTTTCTTGTTTTGTAATAAACATATATAGAGCTCAGGATTGTGCAGGGCAGAGTGACGTTTCCTTTTTTCAGCATAAAATAAGCAACATGATGAACTGAATTTTATTTCATTTTAACCAACTATACAAACATGACTGAGCAAACAATTTAAAAATGTAAAAATGGGTCACACAGCCAACAAAGTAGCACAGATAGAGTGCACACGATCGCATGTTTTCTGTGGTTTGCTGTGACCTCATTTTGAGAGTTCTACGTTTCTGCGATGTCATTCCTGTATTCCTGTCGTGGTAAAAATGACCCTTTATAAAAGTAATGACAACTTTTGTTCTACGTGACATATCGGAAATCCCAAACACACCGAAGCCTCCTCATTAACACACACCGGCAAGACGTCCATATACATGTAAGAACATATACTGTATATCTGTGCTGTGCGCATGAGATTTATGGATTAACTTTAATATATTTAATTCAGTTCAATTCTGTTTGTAAAGCGCTTTTATAAACATCAAGCATGTAATCACATGAGGAGAAAATCACTTACTCAATATATTATGTGGTATTATATATGTATGGAACTATAACACAAAGTGCAATCCCATAATATTCTCTTTAGTTTTTCATAAACACAATAATGAATACGGAACGAGATGCAGATTAGATTATATTAGATTAGATTAGATCTCTGTGATTAGTTATACATTTGTACTTTACTGACGTATAAAATGGGCCATTACTACACTGGTCCTGTAGCTGCAGAGTAAATCACGTCCGTTTGGCGCTCTGGGTCTAAATCATTGGGATGTCTTGTGTTATCAGACCACAGTAGTTAAATAACCTCGAATATAATATATTTATCTAAGATTCTTACTCTGATTTGAATGTTTGGTATCAGTCCAGTCGCATCTAGTTAAATAAACAGATTTAAAAAGTATTGTTTTGTTTGAGCAAAGTAGTTAAATATACAGTAATTTCATCACATTAAATGTCATCGGCTCTGACATCGTCATCATCATCATCACTCTGGACTCATGTGGCTCCGCCGTTACAGCGCGGTGCTGAACGTGTCTCATGTTTCAGGGGAATGATTGGGATATTGCTCCTCACGGGCTGCGATCGATGTGCTGAGTGCACGAGTCGAGCACCAAATCCCCCCCATCACCCCCATAAAACGACCGCCGCCTCTGTGTTTGTGTTACACGTCGGCGCCGTTCTGATCCCGGCCTCAGGGGTGAAACGTGTTGATCGCGAAACGCTAATTGTGACAGGTGTAATATCGCGCTCGGCTTCAGACGTCCTCGTGTCTCCTCGTCTCCGGAGCACGTGGCCTACATTTGTCTGGAACAAAAACAAACAAAAGAGCGGAAAACCTTCCAGCGAAATCAGAACACATTATTCATTACACTGAGAAGTGTTTTTTTTTTTTCTGCAGGACTAATTATAGCACCAGGAGACCTGATTCAAAGCAGAACGATTTCTCTACGTTGCTGTTTAACGTCTTGTCTTATTGTTTCTATAAAACACGTCTAAAACACTGTTTTACTTTTTCTAAAAGCATTTTGTACGATCCCGTTTGTCCCACTATGCATTAATATTCATATGGTGGAGCCCGTATGCTAATGAATATTTATTAGCTTGCTAATAGTCTGTTAGAGAATAAAAAGCAGATGTCTTCTATGAGACCTATTCGAGTGGGATTAGTTTCACTGGACCGTGTTGGACTTCATTATTATACACTTCTCCCACATGATCAAACTCTCACATATGCAGATAGCCATTAACGCTAACCTTAGACCGAGGCATGTTTATTAATCAGTGGTTTTGGCTGTTGGGTGTGGACGTGAGACGTGACGAGTTTGACTTTGGAACTTGCTCTCTTGACTTGATCATCGCTTACAGATGTTTGGGAAACAGACGTGATTGACTCAGGATTAGCATGGAAACATGATCAGCGTGGTGTACGCTCTAGCTGTGCACCATGTTTACACTGTTGAGTCAGTTAGATTTTTGGACATCACAGTCGTTGATTTGGTTTTGATTCAAGCAGCGATATTTTTTACAGGCTTTGAAGGACTTGTGCAGTTGATCGGTTGAATGTAACGACTCACAGAGAAGTATAAATTTTTTTCCTCAATTCTCCGCTCCACGCGCCAGTCCAGGAGGTGGCAGTATTGCACCAAACGCCCATAAATTCACAAGAAGAAGAAAAAAGCAATACTTATGATTTCTGTTTCTGTTTTCTGCACACGCTGTGGTATTAAGTTTAACTCAAATATTCTAAAAAGTGTGAATCGATCCTGAACAAAAACTGAAAGCTCATTTGCATTTTGTGACGCCCACAAAACTCCATAAAAGGTCATGTGCACAGAGAAATGAGCAATCAAGGTAAAGACAGGAAAACAAAATCAGATCTAATTCATTTAATTTCTGCACCAATAAGTACAGTTAATATTTAAGCAATATCATACTCAAGGTTGTGCTCTTGTGGTGATTATCGGCGCGTCTGTGATGTGGGCGTAGGCTCGAGGGCGGAGCCGGGCTGATATCCAGTATAAAAGCACAAGCTCGAGTGTAGGATTGATTCAAAAGTTACACAAACACCATTTATCACCAGGTTATGTTTTGTTTATTTATTTTGCTCAGTTAGTGTAATTAACAAGGGTTTAATTAGCGTTAAAGTCTCTGTAGCCAAAAGCTGATGACACCAAGGAAGAAACCATGATGGTGGTGGACAGTCCTGAGAAACTCACCAGATTATATTTCCTTATACTTTAGAATATCAGCGCCGTTAACTTTTGGCTTTGAATCCCAAATAGTGTTAAAGAGAAAGCTAGTGCACTATGTAGGGTGCACACTACTTTTGTTCCACATATTCAGAATGACGTTTATTGTCCCAGTGCTGTTATCATCCATCATCACCACTCGTGGCGGCTCTCGTCCAATCAGATTACAGTCTAAACTGATATCTAACATCATCACTAGTACCAAGCGAGGACTAAATCAGCTGAGGCTTTGATTTAAAAATCCCAAATCTCTTGCGGCTCTGCGCAGACAGACTCCGTTTCTTTATCGTGATCACATGACTTGTTGTTGTGGTTGTTTTATTCTATTTTTATGTATTCGTATTACATTAATGGCAGTAGAGTAAATCATCAGGTAGGTTTTGTCTGAATGTTCTGTGCTGAGCTCGGACTCGCTGCCTGAGTGCACTAGCGTGAGGATGTGTTTCTGATCGAGACTCCAAAGCTCTTCTAGACACCCGAACCCTCGAAACCTTGTCAACATCAGCAGTTTAAACCCCACGCGGTGTTCCAGACAGAACAGAGCCGTAGTCCTGCGAAATTAAATAACAAGGCTACTAAATATACAGTGTTATAGACTTCATCCTGCTCCAGATAAGAGATGTGGAGAAATATTACGCAAAACAAACATTAAGTGTTAATATATTATAAAAGGCAACGAATCAACTGTTGTTTAATCAGTAACATTCCGACTCGATTTGGACGCAAAATGTTTTTTGTTTTTTGTTAAACCACCCAAAACTCCACCCACACTGTTAATGCTTACTGCCTGCAAGATTGTTCCAACCGGTACGAACCCAACTTAGTATCAAATCACTTTTTCTGGCTATACTGTCTGTAGTTGTGTTTGTGTGTGTGTGTGTGTGTGTGTGTGTGTGTGTGTGAGAGAGTTATCATAAGCAGTAGTGACAACTTGGTGGATTTCCAGCTATAAAGAGCAGTTGGTTCATGACACACATTACAACATGGCGACTGTCCAAAACGCCCTCGCTGTGGGGCCAGGCACGCTGTTATTAAACACACACACACACACGCACACACTCAGATATTAACATGGCACACAGTGTTATGATGAGATACTGATATTGTAGTAAATTTTACACTTTTCTGAAATATCATCGTAAAATGTACAAATTATTAACCCTGACAGTTGAAGTACAGGAGTGTGTTGGTGTGTGTGTACACAGGTGAGACGCTGAGGTTCGCAATGTTTTCCAGGTGTGTGATGCAGGACAACTGTAATATTTCAGCACTTTATTATGACCGTATATAGTATATTATTTACAGTATATTATGTACAGTATATTATTTATAGTATATTATTTACAGTATATTATTTACAGAATATTATTTATAGTATATTATGTACAGTATATTATTTACAGTATATTATTTATAGTATATTATGTACAGTATATTATTTATATTATATTATTTATAGTATATTATGTACAGTATATTATTTATAGTATATTATGTACAGTATATTATTTATATTATATTATTTATAGTATATTATTTACAGTATATTATGTACAGTATATTATTTATAGTATATTATTTACAGTATATTATTTACAGAATATTATTTATAGTATATTATGTACAGTATATTATTTACAGTATATTATTTATAGTATATTGTGTACAGTATATTATTTATATTATATTATTTATAGTATATTATGTACAGTATATTATGTACAGTATATTTATAGTATATTATTTACACTATATTATTTATATTATATTATGTACAGTATATTATTTACAGTATATTATTCATATTATATTATGTACAGTATATTATTTATAGTATATTATGTACAGTATATTATTTACAGTATATTATTTACAGTATATTATTTACAGTATATTATTTACAGAATATATGCACAACACAAGTGATATTTTCACTCACAATGCCTTACAGTCTCAGAAACGTTGTCGTGTTACAGGTAATAGGAAAGAGAGAAAAAACCTTTCCTAGACTCCCATCGGGGACAGAGAAGTGAGAAGCGTTTGTTTAGTTCATCAACACTTACGCGCTCTGTGTCAGTTTAAAACCACCATCCAGCTTAGCCAAGTTCAGACACTAGCTGTGAAAACAAAATAAAAACACATCACTGCATTGTTTCGTGGAAACGTCTTTGAGATTCTGGTTTGTTATGATGAACTGATGCTAGAGAGTATTCTCAAAATCAGGAAATGGCAAAACTGGAAAAAAAGAAAAAAAAGTTTAAGAATGATAATAAAGCTTAAAGACGATACCAAGCTGATAGAGTTGAGCACAAAATTCTACCAGACACGATATTATCGCGACACCGCGGTGCTGACTCGGTTTGTATTGCGATTTTTTAAATATCACAATTTTAGAAATATCCTGATTTGAATTTTTTTTTTTCTTCTTCTTTTTTTTTTATTTGCTCCCACCACAGAGGATACCCGTGTGTGAATAGTTTAGAGTGCCACCTGTAGGATTATACTGCAACTGCAACATTTTATGACCTCAAATACACTCACTCACTGTCTATCCCGCTTAATCCTGTATTCAGGATCGCGGAGTAACCGGAGGAAAGCCACCAAGCACGGGGAGAACATGCAAACACCACACACACAGGGACGGGAATCGAACCCAGACCCTGGAGGTGAAAGGCCACAGTGCTAACCACTACACCGCCGTGCCGCCAACCTCAAATACAAACAAATATACAATATATGGCGATACAAGAGGAATCGTGATACGTAACTGAATCTATATTTTTTTGCTAAAAGCTAATGCCATTAAACACAAATGAAGATGTGAGTCACAAACAAGACTCAACCACGGCTCAAAGCTATGTAATCTTCTCGCAACAGCTTCCGATGGAGCGAACGCAGCGTGTCATGAGCAGGCACCCTCAAGTACCCGCTTGTTTCCCACACGCCGTATTAACACACTTCATTAGCGCGCACACTCAGCCTGCCTAATTGGGCCTCTGGGTGAGCGGGACACGCTAGCAAGCCTTTTGCTTCCCACTTGGCCTCGCTAATGGATTTCTGATGTGTGGTCAGTTTTTCGGCACAGATCCGTATCCTGACCCCGATGTTCTCTCACCACCCTCCATGCAGCAAGAAATCTGAAAACACAACAACGTGAAACGACAGGTCTGCAAAGAGACCCGGTCAGCCGAGCAACGCTGGTTAGCAAGCTAGCGAGCAATGGATCAGAGGGGGAATACATTAATTAGCTAAAATGTTACCCCTTTGTTACGGTGAACTAGTGCTAAGCCACCATTCACGAGGATCCTGGAGAGCCTGGCGGTTCGCGGTTAGCGATCCCGTCTGGCTAAATGATGCTACGTATTCGGCTGACTTTTTATTTATATATACTGTACGTCTCATATAAATGTTTCCACTGCAGGGAGATTGAAGGCATGCACGCCTCTCCGTGAGTTCAGACATGTTTAAATGTCGTTACGATTACCAGGAGCACTGAGGACGTGGGGTGGCACTGAATGCCAAGGTGCCGCCCAGACAGCCGTCATAAACCTGAAGAAAAGAATTGAGCTCACTAAACGAGTCCATGACGCGCAACTGCTGAGACGTTATTTTTTTGGTGAGCTTTGTAGGTTTGCTAACGCATAGCTAACCAGGCTTACTTTTCCCTGCTATCACATCTCTACTCGGCTGAGATGAGACCCTCGGACCAGAACGTTCCCTCATAACAGAAAGATTCTGCCTTCTGTTCTTTTAGAAAAAAAAAAAACAATTCTGGCTTGTTCTTTAAAAAAAACACTGCAGATTCCTGCTATGGATCTCATCTCAGGAGATTTTAACCCCCTCCGTCCTCTTTCATTCACATTCATTAAAACGTGTGAGATGAGCGAGAGAGACAAAGAGAGAGAGAGAGAGAGAGGAAATGATCCAGCTAGGTGCAGAGATATAAATAGATGGTGTTTAATGCAGGTCTGGACGAGAGCTCACGCACAGAGGGTTTCTTTTTAAAGGAGACACTGAGAGCACAGTCTGTTTACTCCGTCATTAAAACCACATCAGCCATCAGCGACATCGAGTGCATGATGATGATGATGATGGCAGGAGAGCAGTGCTTTTTTTTGTGCTGAATCACAGCTTTGGCGAAACCAGAGAAGCATAAAAGTGTAAAATAGTTTAAAAATGAGGTTAGTTTGAAAAGTAATGACCTGTTTTCATCAGAGCGCGCTGGGTTTCGGCGCTGCCAAAGCGGGATTTTGTCAATCTGATCTGGCAACCCGGAGATTTCGGTTCAAAGCCAAAAGAAGCAGACAGTCTACCCCCTGAGACTGTGTCTCTCGCTCAGTTTGCGTTTGTTAGAAATGATTCGACTCGAACTGATTCGCTGTAACGCAACACACACATAATGGTGATCTGTAAGGGAACGCACAGCAGTCGATTGTGATGCAGCCGGCGTACGCCGCTCAGTAAAAAGACAGAATACTCGAATTATTCAGCCTTTTGTGTTTCTGTAACTGCAGAGAACAAACCTGCAATTGTGATTAATCAATTATTAAGTGAGCGACGCTGTGAAGAAGGAGAGAGAGAGAGAGAGAGAGAGGAATACATCAGACAGCGTGACAGAGCTGATTTATCCTCAGCAGAATGAGGAGCCGAGAAGAGACGTTCTTACACAAGGAACAGAAATGACGGACACGTTTCAGTCGAACTCGCAGATCCGGGATCAGTTGATCGGTTATATTATTATATTTTTATCAGTTATAAATGTAAAAAAAAAAAAAAAAACACTTAGATATCACCATAAGAGCAAGTTTACTTTAAACCCAAAGAGGTGCTGGAGAAAATCAGTCGACAGCTCTGGACCAATCAAAGCCCAGAATCCGACCGCATGGCTCGTCTAGACTACGCCAACAAATCCTTTTGAAAACACTAATTTGTATTTTTATTTGCGCTGGTCTGAAAGATGTCTGATCTTCTCTCGTGATCGGCAAGAATCTTTCACCATTATTACAAACAAATCAAAAGAACAAAAGTAAAAACAGAATGACCTTAAATAGCGCGAGCAGCTCAGAGATACACGAGGAAACAGTTAACACAATTCCGTCGCTCTGATTACGCAGGATGGCCGGCGGTATGACACAAGTCCTTCACGCTTTATACAATTTTTATTACAATCACATTTGCATCATTAGTATCAGTACCAGTGAAGCTCTTGATCTGTCTGGTGCTTTTGCAGCGATTAAGGGGGCCAGGCACTACTCTGACTTCGCCCCCTCAGCAACTCGGAAAGCCCATAGGAACATCAGCACATACGGCCAAGGAGAACTGGATTAAATTAGTGTTAGTACGTGTCGTAGACAAGAGCTTGTAGAAGCTAAAAATACGCTGAGCACCGTCTGTTTATAACGTTCCGTCTACTCAGCATTTTTATTTAAATCATGGCGAATGGCACTATATAAGGTTTTTATAGTGTAGGTCTTTTTTTTTTTTGGAGTAAACCATGCCGTGTCGCGCTTTTTGTTTGTGTTTGGTGAGGATTGTGTCGCCTGTCGGCCGCATTACGGCATTTCTGTGTCAGATTTAACTGACAAAGATTCATTACATTCTGTCCAGACAGTTTTGCGTGATGCTGTGACAAAAATCTGGCTGGACAGACATACAGACATACAGACAGAACATTTTCTGAGACTCGTTTCAGGGCCTACAATGTATCAAATGTAAAGATATCAATGAAAGATTAAGTTCTGGCCAACGTTTCTTTTATTTATATAAATTAAACATATTCTTTTATATTTTATTTTGTATTATATTTTATACTGTTTTGAGATGCACATGAACCTCAATCATCAGGTCCTGCTGTTAAATACATGTGACAGGTTTGGGGTCAATACCTGAGGAATGTCCTCACTTCCTGTGTAAGAGCAGTCTATGATGATTAGACAGAATTTGTAGGAGACGTGAAAAAAACAAAACTGGAAATCGATTTCAAAATGTTTTGTCAAACTGCGCATTCTCAATTAACATTATAAATTAAAGATGGGGAAAAATTATTCAGATATGTTTTAATTTATATGTTTTAAACCGTGACATTGAGTACAAAATTTTATTCTTTTAAATAGATTTTAAATTCAAATGTTTTCATTTGAAATGGTATAATTCTTCTAGAATCCTGCAGATGGTGCTCTCTAAACTATTCGCACAGCGCAGTATCCAGCCTAGCAACGTGTTTTCTAGGTTTGTAACAAAATTAAAAGAAAGAAAAAACAAGAACAATATAGGATTGTTTGTTTATAAAATACTTCCAGAAGCGCAGTACAAATCGAATCGGCACCGAGGTATCGTGATAATATCGTATCGGGTGATTGGAAGCTGATTTAAAAGTTATACTAATTTGTGAATTATAGCACCACCTAGAGGGGATATAAAGGAAACATCTCTGGACTGAATGCGTTACAGCTTCCTGTTTCAGTGACTTCACTCACATGTTCTAGATGAACCATCTCGCATATAAAACATTCTAGAAACTATTTCCGTGTCGGGTCGATCTCACGAGTTTGTGATGATTGGATGAAATTCGTAAGAGAAGAAGAAACAAACAGAAAAAAAAATCCCAAACCATTGTTTATATTGGACTCGATGCGAGTAAAAGCACCGGGGACGTCTGTATTGTGTTGCAGAGCCACTGTTGCAAACATGCATCCATATTTTGCTCTGGTGGTGGCGCTAGAGTGTATGAAGTGTTTTATGAGCAGCCATAGACTTTGCTGAGAACACAACTAACGGGTTTGTTGCCTCTGACTGAGTTCAAATAGAAAATTCCGAGTATCTACAGTAATAAAACAGACACAGGACGTTTTCCAGACCCGAACAGAAAGAATGAAAGAAACGTTCCCCGCTGCGTTCTCAGAGCGCCGGCTTGTGTTCGTGTCGATTCTCTCCCTTAATGAAATCATTTCCTCAGTGAAAGCCTTCAAATCCCAGAGAGACAGAAGATCGACCCGGACGGCCGGGCCGACCCGAGCGCACTCCCAACCCCAACCCCCCCCCCCCACACACACACACCTCCCCCCCCCCCTACTTCTGCTCTGTTTCGGAGGTTTGACTGCAGCACCACATGTCTGGTTACGTTTGGTGTTACGGTATGGATACGTTTGTGACGGAGAGGACACACCTGGTTCGGTTCTCCAGAGCACCTCGTTAGGAACGTAGCACGTAAAGGCGTGGAGACGCGAACGCAAACATGAAGAGCCTTGACAATATGATGAGATGTTTCATGGCTCAGGTGAGAGCCTAGAAGATGTGGATCGTTCTGATGAGAGCGTGACACTGGAGATAAACACAGCTAGAACGCCATGCTAACGTTTACACCCAATCAAACGTAGCAGTGTTAGCTCTAATTAGCGTTAGCGAGCTCAGCACACGGCTCGGCCTGGTCTCAGGTCCGACGGGAACATGGGAGCTTTCCATCAGCTTTTTCTTTTAACTTTGTCGATTTGCATCTTCATCCATTCATTCATCAGCTGCTCATGAGGAAGCAAAACTAACAGCTGACCTCAACACGTCCTGATGGGCTCATTACACATGGACAGGGCTGAACTGCTGAGGACGCGCCACAGAACCTTCCGGTAGAGACGCAGAGACGGAGTGTGGGCTTTTAGTAAGGAATAGGAGACGAACTCAGGGGGACGGAGACGGATGGAGAAAAAGGACAAACAGAGAGACTGGGACATGAGGAGAGAGGGAGACAGAAAGACAGACGGTGTTGATGGACTGACGCTCCACAGCGCTGTAAAATTATTACATGATATTTAATCTAATCTATTTATTTAAGGTTTAAAGTTGGACTGAGCTACATTTCCTATAATCCTTAACAAGCCAATGAACTACAAACCGGGTCACATGATCAGTTCAGTGGTCAATTCAGTGTCCAGTGCTTTTACTAATGAACACTATGGCAGAGGAGCTTCACAGAAATACAAGTTAAAATCTGAATGTGTAAAAATGAATGTGTAGATTCAAACATTTCTCAGTGTGTGCATGTGTGTGAGAGTGAGTGTGTGTGTGTGTGTGTGTGAGTGTGTGTGTGAGAGTGAAAGCGAGACCGTAAATCTGTCCCTGCTATAGGTGTGTGTGTGTGTGTGTGTGTGTGTGTGTGTGTGTGTGTGTGCTCTGAAGGCAAAAGTGCAACAGGAAATGTATTTGAGGTCACACATTGTTCACTGCAATTTCAGTCCTAACACTATTTAATAACCTGCAGTTCCAGATGATGTGTGTGTAATCCTTATTCTCTGTGTGTGTGTGTGTGTGTGTGTGTGTGTGTGTGTGTGTGTAGTGAAGAGCACATGTGACCCGGCGGAGTTTGCTTGCCAGAACGGACAGTGTGTGTCCAGCCGCTGGCTCTGCGACGGAGAACCTGAGTGCTCTGATGGATCAGACGAGGCCGAGTCCACCTGCAGTAAGTGCACTTCACCACCTAGTGCACTACAGCCCCTAGTGCACTACACCCCCTAGTGCTTACATCCCCTAGTGTACTACACCTTCTAGCCTAGCACACTACACCCCCTAGTGCACTTCGCCATCTCTCTCACACACATGCACCAACAGAGTCGTACATCACACACATGCACACATACACACACATTACAAATGGTAACACTCTCACACTCACGCAGACACACACACACACACACACACACACGCATGCATGCACAAACACACTTATATGTCACACACACATCACAAATGTTAACACTCACATCTCCCTCTCTCTCACACGCACGCACGCACGCAGAAACACACACACCCACACACACTAACAAGTCACATGTCTCACACACACATCGCAAACATAGTAACACACACATCACAAATGTTAACACAGACTCACACACCACACACACAAACATGCACAAACACATTTACTCATCACACACACACACGCACACACACACACGCTAACGCATTCAATAAATAGTGTGTGACGTGTGTAAGTGCGATGGCACAGGGTGCTTGGACCCGCTCATCGTTGCTCACAACTATATTCATAATAATATAATTATTATAATGATTTTATTATGATAAATAAGAATAGAATACATTTAATCCTGTAGCTTGAAATTTTTTGTTTTTGTGTAAAAAAAAAAAGTTTATTTCTGTAAGTTTGAGCATTTATAAATTTTTCTTTATTACACGTTGTTGTTGTAGTTGTGTGTGTGCGCTCCTCAGACGCGGTATAAAGCCGCGTGTTATCAGACGTTAGATGAAGAGCGGTGTGTAACGACACAGTCGCAGCTTTCGCTCCGGGCTTCTTCCGTGGCACAGAAACACGGGACTCAGTTTCCATGGCAACGACGTGCTTCAGCTCAGAGATCCGACTCTCCGTCTCAGTGTGTTTCCTCTCACCATGATATGAGTTTAGCAGACACACACACACACACACTCAGAGTCAAGTCAAGTGGCTTTTAATGTCATTTTAACCACACGGAGCTGGTGGAGTACAGAAGCATGTGGCAGTGTACACTCTCCCCTGATTGGAGGCTGTCACTGATGGGGGGCGGGATCTAACAAGACAGGTGTGAATTGGACACGACGTAATTAGGGAGAAAAAAATTATTTACTAATATTTAATCATAGTAAACGCTAGAGACGGAGAAAAATCTATTGTTCTGAACGGCAGTTCTTTTGTGTGCTGATTCGTCCATCGCCGAGATGAACCGGTCGAACGACACCAAGCTTCCGAGTGACGCGATAGAAACACATCTGTATGGCGTTACATTATCAAAAAAAACGTGCGTTTTAAAAGCCTCCGGTCTGCATTTTCCTCAAAATTAGGTTTGGAGGTTCGAGGCAGTAAAACGTGACCGGTCCGTTATAATCCTACAGGTGGCGCTCTCTGAACTATTCACATGTTCTCATACTGTGTGGTAGGAGTGAATCATTCACTAAGTTTGTTTAGAAATAATAATGATGACGGATGACAGAGCTACACGCTGGACAGTGACAATGTAGCTTTAATCTGAAGTTAAATGTTAAACTCTCGCTGTGCTCGGGTTTTTAGTGAAAAAACTGATGTTATAAGGAACGGGCGACATTTAATTACCTTTTTAAAGGTTTAAAATTGTAAAAAGAAAAATTGGGGAAAAATGTATTATTGAATCAGGATGTTTATAAAATCATGTCACTTATAGAATCACAATTCTAAGTGATTCGGCACCAAGGTGTGGTGATAATATTGTATCGGGAGGTGAGCGGTGATTCTCGTCCCTGTAAATGTGATGAACTTGATAAACAGCTGGTCAGTAGCGATAAAGTAACTGGGACATTACAGTATTTTAAAGTATTTTAACAGCAGTTGAAGAGAAAATGTGCTAAAATGTGTGTGTGTGTGTGTGTCAGTCAAGTCCCTGGATATTGAGGACTCTGATGGCGTGTGGGAGGAAACTGTTACACAGTCTGACTCTGTGGGCCCGAATGCTTCTGTACCATTTTACATTCACCAGGAGGGTGAAGAGTATATGTGTGTGTGTGTGTGTGTGTGTGTGGTCATCCACAATGCTGCTAGCTTTGCATATGCAGAGTGTGGTGTAAATTTCTGTGCTGAAGAGGAAAGAGATTTCGTCTGTCCTCACGATCAGCTGCAGGGAGGATGTGCTGTGGAGGATGGTGTCCTTTTCTCAGCCTTGGCAGGAAGGAGCTGGGGTCGCGGGAGATCTTGAGATTCTGCGCTAACTGTACACCAAGGAATTTAGTGTTCTTGAAGCTCTCCATGGAGGAGCACCAGTCTGTACACCGACGAAGCCCTCTATCAGTGAACTTGATGATGTGGTTCGGGCTGCACAGTTGTGAGTCAGCAAAATGAACAGCAGTGGACTGAGCATACAGCCCTGAGGGACACCCATGCACAATGTGGTGGTGCTGAAGATGCTGGACCAACCGAGGTCTTTCAGTCAATCAGAGATGTTTGAGCAGCATTTGAATGTGTCTGTCCTTATTGTCCAGGTCTGTGAGAGTCTGATGGATGGTGGTGGAGATGTTGCTGTCCATTGGGATACAAAGCTCAGGTGCCCAGTGAGGGGTCCTTTAAGTCCTGAAGTTGTTCAGCACATCTGGAAGGGAGGTGTCACTGTCACAGACAGATGTTGTTGTCCTGTGATGACCTGGATGTCCTACCACATGCACCTCTGTCCTTAAAGTGTTTGTGGAGTTCTCCGCAGCACTCGCACCTCAGCTTGTGGTTGGAGTGTGTAATGATGTCATCGATGAGGAGGTAGTGATGTCATTAGCACACTTGCTGGTCCCTGGCGCCGTGTTGTTAATGGCGTCGCGTCCTGCGTAAAGCGTAATGATGACGGATTTAGGTTTTAGACCTACGGTCCACACCGTCCTCCCGTGTTGTGAGATTGTCTCTGCCTTTTGAGAGTGTATGCGGTTGTGTTTTTAAAGCTCACCTTGGCATCCAGAGGGACCCAGTTTTATTTATTGCGAGCTAAAAGCTGCTGTAGCGCTGCAGCGTTGCCTGTTAGTGTCACACACACGGAGCAGTCCTGGGGTGTGTGTCCACAGACACACAGGGGTTTATGTCCACACTCAGGACCAAGCTCGGTGCCTCTCTGTCATACGTCTGTCTCCGCCATGTTGTCCTCCTTTCCACGTCACTGCGTGTGTGTGTGTATACGTATAGTACACTTTCTGTGTATCATCTGCAGCTTACTCATCATATCATACACACCGCTTTTCAGGACCTATATAATGTAGCATAGTGTAGTGTACTATAATGTAGTGTAGTGTATTGTAGTTTACTGTAGTGTAGTGTAGTGTACTATAATGTAGCGTAGTGTACTGTGGTGTACTATAATGTAGCGTAGTGTAGTGTATTGTTGTTTACTGTAGCGTAGTGTAGTGTAGTGTACTATAATGTAGCATAATGTAGCTTAGTGTAGTGTAGTCTAGTTTACTGTAGTGTAGTGTACTATAATGTAGTGTAGTGTATTGTAGTGTAGTGTAGTGTAGTGTACTATAATGTAGCGTAGTGTACTGTGGTGTACTATAATGTAGCGTAGTGTAGTGTATTGTTGTTTACTGTAGCATAGTGTAGTGTAGTGTACTATAATGTAGCATAATGTAGCTTAGTGTAGTGTAGTGTAGTCTAGTTTACTGTAGTGTAGTGTACTATAATGTAGTGTAGTGTATTGTAGTTTACTGTAGTGTAGTGTAGTGTACTATAATGTAGCGTAGTGTACTGTGGTGTACTATAATGTAGCGTAGTGTAGTGTATTGTTGTTTACTGTAGCATAGTGTAGTGTAGTGTACTATAATGTAGCATAATGTAGCTTAGTGTAGTGTAGTGTAGTCTAGTTTACTGTAGTGTAGTGTACTATAATGTAGTGTAGTGTATTGTAGTTTACTGTAGTGTAGTGTAGTGTACTATAATGTAGCGTAGTGTACTGTGGTGTACTATAATGTAGTGTAGTGTATTCTAGTTTACTGTAGCATAGTGTAGTGTAGTGTACCATAATGTAGCATAATGTAGTGTAGTGTATTCTAGTTTACTGTAGTGTAGTGTACTATAATGTAGTGTAGTGTAGTTTACTATATTGTTGTGTACTATAATGTAGTGTAGTGTATTGTAGTTTATTATACTGTAGTGTACTATAATGTAGTGTAGTGTATTCTAGTTTACTGTAGTGTAGTTTACTATAATGTAGTGTAGTGTACTATAATGTAGTGTAGTGTATTGTAGTTTACTATATTGTAGTGTAGTGTACTATAATGTAGTGTAGTGTATTGTAGTTTACTATATTGTAGTTTACTGTATTGTAGTGTACTATAATGTAGTGCAGTGTATTGTAGTTTACTATATTGTAGTTTACTGTATTGTAGTGTACTATAATGTAGTGTAGTGTATTGTAGTTTACTATATTGTAGTGTAGTGTACTATAATGTAGTGTAGTGTACTATAATGTAGTGTAGTGTATTGTAGTTTACTATATTGTAGTGTAGTGTACTATAATGTAGTATAGTGTAGTGTATTAGTGTACTATAATGGTTTACTATAATAGTAAAACTATAATGTATGTAGTGTAGTTACTATATTGTAGTGTAGTGTACTATAATGTAGTATAGTGTAGTGTATTGTAGTTTACTATATTGTAGTTTACTGTAATAGTTTACTATATGTAGTTTACTATATTGTAGTGTAGTGTACTATAATGTAGTATAGTGTAGTGTATTGTAGTTTACTATATTGTAGTGTAGTGTACTATAATGTAGTATAGTGTAGTGTATTGTAGTTTACTATATTGTAGTGTAGTGTACTATAATGTAGTATAGTGTAGTGTATTGTAGTTTACTATATTGTAGTGTAGTGTACTATAATGTAGTGTAGTGTACTATAATGTAGTATAGTGTAGTGTATTGTCGTTTACTATATTGTATTGTAGTGTACTATAATGTAGTCTAGTGTAGTGTATTGTAGTTTACTATATTGTAGTGTAGTTTACTATATTGTAGTGTAGTGTACTATAATGTAGTGTAGTGTACTATAATGTAGTGTAGTGTATTGTAGTTTACTATATTGTAGTGTAGTATAGTGTAGTGTAGTTTACTATATTGTAGTGTAGTGTACTATAATGTAGTGTAGTGTATTGTAGTTTACTATATTGTAGTGTAGTATAGTGTAGTGTAGTTTACTATATTGTAGTGTAGTGTACTATAATGTAGTGTAGTGTATTGTAGTTTACTATATTGTAGTGTAGTATAGTGTAGTGTAGTTTACTATATTGTAGTGTAGTGTACTATAATGTAGTGTAGTGTATTGTAGTTTACTATATTGTAGTGTAGTATAGTGTAGTGTAGTTTACTATATTGTAGTGTAGTTTACTATAATGTGGTGTAGTGTAGTGTATTGTAGTTTACTATATTGTAGTGTAGTGTAGTATAGTGTAGTGTAGTTTACTTTATTGTAGTGTAGTTTACTATAATGTGGTGTAGTGTAGTGTATAGTAGTTTACTATATTGTAGTGTAGTGTAGTATAGTGTAGTGTAGCTTACTATATTGTAGTGTAGTTTACTATAATGTGGTGTAGTGTAGTGTATTGTAGTTTACTATATTGTAGTTTACTGTATTGTAGTGTACTATAATGTAGTGTATAATGTAGTGTAGTGTAGTGTATTGTAGTTTACTATATTGTAGTGTAGTTTACTATAATGTGGTGTAGTGTAGTTTATTGTAGTTTACTATATTGTAGTTTACTGTATTGTAGTTTACTATATTGTAGTGTACTATAATGTATTGTAGTGTAGTGCTTAACTGTTTTTTTCTTTACGTTTAAATACTAAAACTGTTAATTTCATATACTGTATGTGAGTAAGTTTTGGTGTGTCTGTTTCAGAGAAGCGTGTTTGTGTGTGTGTCTGTGTGTGTGTGTGTGTGTGTCAGACCCATAATGTGTTGTTTAAACGTGTGTGTGTGTGTGTGTGTGTGTGTGTGATTATCTAATGTGTGTTAAACGGTGTGTGTGTGTGTGTGTGTGTGTGTGTGTTTCCTCCTCAGCGGTGAAGCAGACGTGTCCTCCAGATAAGTTTGACTGCAGGGGGAGCTGTGTGTCTCTGGCGTGGAGGTGTGATGGAGAGAAAGACTGCGAGAGCGGAGCGGATGAAGAAGGCTGCACTGCCGGTCAGAACCTGTCTGTCTGTCTGTACTGAGTGTATAATAAACCCAGAGGTCAGAGACACGTGTGTGTGTGTGTGTGTGTGTGTAGCCAGGCGGTGTGATGTTCTGATCGGGAGAGATTTCATCATCATCATCTTCATAGACTTAAATATTGCAGTGTTTATATATTCAGTATATATATATATATATATATTTGACCTTAATGTGGTTGTTTATCATTATTGCAGATTATTTTTAGAATTTTAATTGAAAGATTGAATATTTATTTCATGAAGTTGATATTTTCTTGCTTTTAATTCTCGTGAGCTGTATTTCATGTTTACGCTCTGCGTTAGCGTGTAGCGTAGCGGCGCGTGAGACGATGTTGTTTGCGGTGGATGAACGGTGAGTTCACACTCGTCCTCCTCGTCCTCCTCCTGCAGACCGGTTCAGTGTGTTCTGCATTCAGCACACACTCCGCAGAGGCCAGACGTCTGACGCCAACCTTCTTCTCTGATGCTGGAAAAACAATTAACCGCAGCTAATTAATCGAAGCGCCACAGCGACCTTGACTCCTGAGCTGAAGGTCAGGGATAAACAGGGCTAAACGTGGGTGAGGGGAGGGGGAGGTGTTTTTCCCCCCCTGTTATCGTGGTGGCGTCCTCCTGTCCTACTTTTCGTAGGAAACTTCTCCCTGTCTCTCTCCTTCCCTTGGCTTTCTCCTCTCCTGTCATAATGCGGTACGTCTCCTCCACCTCTCTCCCCAAATTGTTTTTTTTTTCCGGAACATTTCATGCAATAAAACGTAGTTTAATGTGATTCAAAAGAAAGAAATACAGACTAACAGCTGTACAGGAAAACAAAGAGAATAAAAATGTCTTAGAAATGTCAAGTTTTAAAGAATTTTTTTTTTAAGTTTTAAAAATAAATAAATAATCAATTAAGTTAACCGTTAATAATGAATCGGGTAAAGAGGAGGGAAAACATTACTGTTAATAATTAATTACATGTAAACAAAATGAATAAAGAGAATGAGAGCTTAGTGTATTTAATGAAAATGAAGAAAAATAAATGCTGTTTTGCCTCTTCTCCAAACGGATAAAATAATTTTTAAAAAATGATAAGAAATCAGTCCATAAAAGGGCGTTCTGTAGGCTGCGACAGTAACACAGTAGGTGTGTAATGCTGAAGAGCAGATTCCCTCCGTGTGTAATGAAAGTGTCGATCAGAAACACCAGGGCAGATTTCTGTACCACGGCGCACGCGGCCGGTCTGACAGCCTCGCGCTAAACCTCACGTTCTCCATAAACTCTCCTGCGGTTCTCTGTCAGTTCCTGATCCACACTGAAGGGGGCGCTGTAGCTGCGTAATCGCTCGCTGAAGCTGGGGGTGGGCGGTGGGCGGGCGTGGCCTAATACAGGTGAAACTGACTCAGACGTTCTACCAGCGAAGGAGCTCTGATTATCACGCGGCTCTTCTCATCTCTCTCGCTCTCTTTATGTTTGTGTGATTTACAGTTTCCTCTACGTTAGTTTTCTCTCGTTATTTCAGATTTATCTCTCTGCATTAACTTCCTCCTGTAAGCTTCGTTTTCTAATTAGGTTTTAGGCCAGATTTTGTGTGCTACATTAGCTTTCGCTCTCTCTTTTAAAGTAAAAAAGGAGAACTTTGCACGTAACTCTTTCTCTCTGTGTGAGTTAGCTTTCTCGCTGTTTTTTTTTTAATTGCTGTTTTCTAGAGCTGGCCGATCTGCCCTATACATTGAATCTCAGATTTATTTAGACCAAATTAGATTTTTGATTTTAAAACGATTATTTTCCTTAAAATGAATAAAAATGAAAAAAAAAAAAAAAAACCATTTAAGCAAAACAATGTAACCAAACATGACCTGCTTATTTGGACTAAAAGCGCAGACTTGCTTTCACAAACAGATTTTTTTTATTATTTTAGTAAGCAGTAATCAGTACAACATACACACCTCTTTTTGGGGTTAATAAAGTGTAAACCTCCGCCAGTTTTTATGTTCTGGTTGTTCTAGCAAAATATGAGGGATTGATGAAGTGCAACACGTAAAAGACGTAAATTACTTTTTATCAAATAAATAGTTGTAAAAATAGAAAGAAATAGAATATGTATAATAATATAATAATATGTAAAAATAATAAAAGAATATATTTCTTTCCATTTTATAAAATATCTTTATTATAAAAATATATTTATTTATTTATTTATTTATTTTATTCACTTAAACTATTTTGTAAACCACATGCAACTTACATGCTAAATAAAAGGCTCGAGCGCCTGACGGCCTGTGCGGCGTGTATCTGGGCAGAGTGTCTTGAGCGATATAACGCGCCACTACATCAGTAATATCTTTCCATCGAGACTCCTCTTATCACAGGGGACCCAGTGGGGAATGTGCTCGCTGTTTTCACCCGGTCTTTAGCCGGCGTTCTCGCGCTGCCGCTCGTCCTGTTTAGCTCGCTGCACCGAACACTCCTGCGGTTTTTCTTTCCGTTACATGTCTTTCTCTCTCCCTCTTTAAGTTAACTCTCTCTTTTGTTTGAGCTTCTTGTCTTTTTCTCTTTTTTTTTACAAGAGCTTTCTCTATTTCTTTTTTAGCCAGTTCCCCCCCCCCCCCTCTCTCTGTCTCTGACTAAGCGTTGTTAGCCCTTGTTAGCTTAGCGTTCACATTTGCGTAGCTTAGATGCTGTACTAGAAGGTCGAGCGATGTCATCCTCCCGATTGGCAAGTGCAGAGTGTACACAAGCATTCCTCAGGACTAGCCCCGCCCACTTCCAGTAGGAGGTGTGAAATGTAGACGTCATCAGGGGTTTCGTGTAAACGCAGTGTCGCTTCATCGAGACCTAAAAGATTTAAGAATCGTTGAAACAAATCAAGCGAGAAGGAAGAAACGAGGAGAACCACAGGGAACCGGGTCGGAACCAGGAGCTAGTCTGAGACAGAACTAGAGCTAACACCGTCAGATACCCAACCAGTGGTGTGGAGGACTCGGGGTCAGGGTGGGAACACCGTCAGCACGGCACGCTTGTCACCATGGAAACGCATGTGTATACACGAGACTGACGCAGTAGTGCATCATGGGTAAACATAATGCAGGGTAGCGTTAGTGACACTTGATGATGTAAGTCATTATGATGGTGTGATTATAACGGACACGGCGTCATCCTGATCGTCTGTTAAACACGAGCTTGAGTTTTGTTATTACATGTGACATCATCACCTCAACAGCAACAACAACAACAACAACAACTCTCAGAAAACATTCAGTTGATTAAACCTTAACCCGCCTTGAATCTTTTTTAAACAATAACTTCACTCTCTTCTCCTTCCATTTATCACACACACACACACACACATCCGAGGTTTCCCCGAGCGCTTCATCAGGAGTGTAATCTGTCGCGCCGACGCGCAAGTGGAAGCTTAAAAAAGTCAATCTCTCTCTTCAGCGTGAGGATAATCGAGTCACACACCTAATTAATTATTCATGAGAGTGTCCCGATTTGCATTAGAATAGGTTGTGGAGTAAGTGGAACCTGTGTGTGTGTGTGTGTGTGTGTGTGTGTGTGAGAGAGAGAATAAACTCTACGTCATGGTCCCATGATGCATTAATGAAGTGCTGAGATTTAGAAAAAACCTCACTGAAACTGGAGACTCCTTCCCCTAACATTAGAAGTATGTGCAGCATCTGCAGTGATGGAGCTGTTACTATAGAAACGGCGATGTTATCAAACAACTGAAGTTAAAGAAAGTTAATTCAATTCAATTCAATTTTATTTATATAGCGCTTTTAACAATTGACATTGTCGCAAAGCAGCTTTACACAATAAAAAGAAGTAAGTTTGTATGCAGTGTGTATGAATCAAAATGATCAGATTGTCCCTGATGAGCAAGCCGAGGGCGACGGTGGCAAGGAAAAACTCCCTGAGATGGTAATAGGAAGAAACCTTGAGAGGAACCAGACTCAACAGGGAACCCATCCTCATCTGGGTGATAACGGAGAGCAGAGAATGATCAGCATAATAATGTGTACTGGAAGTTCAGTGTAACAGGAGATGTGTTAAAATTTAAATTAAAAGTATCAGCAGCCGGTAACGCAGTAGAGTGCTGCAGTGTGCGCAGGAAGCGGTACTGAAGAAGAAGCTCGAGTCAGTTGTGTGAAGTTGCTGCCAGAATAAGTGTGAAGTGCAGGACATTCTGTTCTGACACACACACACACACACACACACCTACTCCTAGCTGCCATTTAAAGCCCCACTGGAGCACTATGAGGAGGTAACGAGGCAGGACTGCAGCTGTTCCCCCTCCATCCATCCAGGAACCTCTGTAGTCCAACTAGGGACCAAGGAGGCCAGTGGTGATTGCTGTATTTATTCCCATTCGTACGACCGTGTTAAGAGTCAACATTCACACACTACGGGCATTTATGAAAACGTCAATTAGCCTAATCTGTCTGTGGGAGGAACCCGGAGAACCAGGAGGAAACCCACCAAGCAGAGGAGGGGATCGAACTCAAGACCTGGAGGTGCAAGGTGACAGTGCTGTAGATCTCTGAGAACGTACTACTCTACCTCCATCCATAACGATATAAAAATAAATTAAAAAATAAATAAATAATCACAACTGGGGTTTAAAAATGTGTAATGTAACGTAAAAATGTCTCTGAGGCCCTCTAGTGGCTATCAGCGGTGCAACATTTAACCCCGCCCATTCAACGTTCAAAATCAAGTTATTTACAGTAGATGTCATTTGTCCCAGCAGCGGATCAGTTGAACTTTTTCTGTTGTTTTTGTTCATTTTAATGACTTAGCTGGCTAGTTAACTAGCGCTTAGCTTACATCAGCAAGGTCATAATGTTACAGCTTCCAGGCGGAATGTAAAAGAGCGTCTCTCCATTGTTAAGCAGCGTAACGCAGTGCGAGTCTCAGGGCTGGATGGACGCCACAGACAGCAGCGATTTCATGCCGTGGTTACTAGAGACGGGAGTCAGCAGCCGACGCCCCAGTACGTTACTGTCGCCTCACTGCTGATTCCATTCCAAATATCCTGATTCCATATTACATTTTTCCCCAATTTTGTTGCAATTAAAATTATTTTCTTTTAAAAAGTTGTAATGTTATTAGTTTTCTCACATAAACCCAAGCGCAGCATTTAAACACTACAAACTAACTTCAAATACAAGACATTGTTTACGATTTAACTGAGCAGCGCGAGTCTCTCTCATCTGCCATCATTATTATTTCTAAACAAACTTAGAGAATAATTCACCCCCGACCACACGGGACGGAAATGTGTGAACTGTCCAGAGTACGCCACCTGTAGGATTATAAAGAAACTGTGACGTTTTTCCGCCTCAAAACTCAACTTGACTGAGCGATTTTCTCCACTGTTCCTCTGATTAATAGTTTTGAGACTGGTGTACTGAACGGGCTTGAGGACGGTCATTCGAGGCAGATTGGAGGCTTTTAACACGAGCGATTGTTGATGACGTGTTTGAAGCTCCTGCGCTCGGTACAGAATGTTTTATCTCTGAGGCCGATCACCGGTTCATCTCTATTAGAAATGTAAAAATAGTTTGTATGATTCTTTTGTGTGTCAGTACGTGACTCGCCACGGAACAATCGTGATTCACAACTGACTCGATCCCCCCATCCAACCCCCCGGCTCCCTCTTGTTCTTGTTACCCGTGCTGCGTCTTCACTAAATTTTACACAAAATGCAAAAAACCCACAAAAAATATGTAAACTCGCTTTCCAGAGATACAGTTGTATTAAGTATGTTAAAAAAAAAACATCTCTCATTTCCAAACTGTACTGTACGATATACAAATGAATAACTGGGAGGTTTAAGCTGGAGCTGTCCGCTGTGAGGTCAATACTATGCAGCATGTTGTGTGGTCCTGGGACGAATAAGGGGCGTGTCCATTGTTGACCCGCTGCACAAACTCAGTCATGATGGTGACTTTTGTTACAGCCATGTTTAGGCTTTAAAATCTCGCAGCGTGAGCGATAGACGCCATTTTGTCTGAGTTCCGATGGACGCTGTGTGACAGTGTAGGAGCCCTGACGCCGTGGGAAATACTGCACCGTGTTAAACCCCATTACTCTGCGCGGTTGTTGGATTGAGGCGTAGCTAAAGCGCCGCCTGCCGCAGTGTGATAAATGAGACGCATTAGCAGAGTGAGATTTCAGATTAGCCGCGGCGAGGATAATCGCTTCCTCCTACTCGCTGTTATAAGCTCCCTCCTGACTAATCTCATCACGCGGCTCGCTTTATTCTAATGAAGCTGTTTGTGTGATTAGCGTGAGGTCAAACCTGCAGGAACGCCATCGCACAAGCGCTGGCACTTAAACAAAGCACCAAAGCGACATGCAGGAAAATTCATTTTCTACGTACGCGCGACACAAAGCCGCGATTACAGAGCAGTAGCATTTGAGATTCCCGGTGATTCAGTTCTACGGCCACGTGTGGTCTGAGTGTAGAACGGCTGTTCTCACAAAAGTGGACTGATCTTATTAGCTGTAGATCATGCAGAGAAAAAAACTGTCCAAACCCTGTGAATGAGCTGTTACACATAACAATAAGACATTAATATAAACCCGGTGCTCAGGGTTAATTACTAAAAACCGCTAATTGTTTGTGAGAATAAACGCTTCTGTGTGATGTTTTAAACCTGGATTCTGCACTCCATGCCTTGCAGACACCCGCTCCTGCGCCTCCGGAGAGTTCCAGTGCCGTAACCTGAAGTGCATGTCTCCGGCGTACGTGTGCGATGGCGATGACGATTGCGGCGACGGCACCGACGAGGAGCAGTGTTCCCCGCCATCGTGCGGCCCGCTGCAGTTCCGTTGTAACACCACCGAGTGCATCCCACAGCCCTGGACCTGCGACAGGGACCCGGACTGCTTTGACGGATCAGACGAATGGGAGGGGCTGTGCGGCGACGGGGCCGGGCGAACGCTACCGCCGGCGAGTCCGAGGCTGGAGTGCAAGCCAGGAATGTTCCGCTGCGGGAGCGGAGAGTGCGTCAAGCTCGCGTGGAAGTGCGATAAACATCCGGACTGCATGGACAGATCGGACGAGTCGGACTGCCGTAAGTCACGCGGTCTGATTATCTTACACTGTTCATACCTTTTCATCCTGCTCGTCTGACTGTTTTTAATCCGTGTGAAAAGGTCAAACACTGACTTGTGTTCAGGTTCTGTTCTGGCTTTTGTGTAACTGGTGACTAAGCAGACGAGTGGGTTGTGTTGATCGACGCGTTGAGACCTGCTGGGATTTTCAGCCGTGTGGCATCTTGTTTACGACTGAAAATATTCTCAGTACAGCTTTAGCAGAAATACCGTATGCAGTTGCGTTCGCCTGAGTAACACTCTCATCCTCGTCACGCTACGCATTAGAGAACAGGACTGAGGACTCCGGAAGCAGCTGTAGAGTCACACCAGCCTTCAGGGAGGTTCATTTTCATCCACCGCTCATCCACCAAGAGAGACTGGGAAGAGAGCAGGGATTACTCACACACACACACACACACACACACACACACACACACACACACACACACTGGAGTTTGTGTTCAGTGGGAAGGTGAATCTCAGGGTATGATTTGTGTTTCCACTTTTAAGCTGCTGAAAGGAACGATCTGCAGTTCTAGATGTTTACTAATGTAGCCTGTCTGTAGGAATTTCTAGGAAACTAATCATTTAGTAGTAAATAGTAAAGTTGCATTTTTGGTGTTGGAAGTGTTGGTTATGATCATTAAATCCCATTGTCCTGTCATGGTTTGGTCTGTGTATTTGTTGTTGTTAATTTTGGTCTCAGGCTTAATTCTTACTGTTAGTTTATTGTGAGTTCTGGTGTTGATCGGTTTGGGTTTTGCGGTTGGTGTTGGCTTAAGTTTTGTTTGGTGTGCGTGTTTGTGTGGATTTTGGTGCTGGTTGCTTGTGGGTTTTGCGATTGGTCTGGGTGGGGGTGTTGGTGTGGGTTTTGGATGGGGTGTTGTTGGGGGTCTTGATGGGGGTGTTGATGGGGGTGCTGGTGGGGGTGTTGGTAAAGGTTTGGGTGGGGATCTTGATGGGGGTGTTGGTGAGGGTGCTGGTGGTGGTCTTGGTGTAGGTTTTGGTGTGGGCGTTGGTGGGGGTCTTGATGGGGATGTTGGTGGGGGTTTTGGTATAGGTTTTGGTGGGGGTTTTGATGGGGGTGCTGGTGGGGGTCTTGATGGGGATGTTGGTCCTGGTTGGTTGTGTTTTTTTGGTGTGGGTGTTAGTGTTGATATTGGTGTTGGTTTTGGTGGGGATGTGGAGGGTTTGCTGGTGGTACTGTTGATGGGGGTGTTGGTGGGTCTCTTGATGGGGGTGTTGGTGGGGGTTTCTGGTGGGTGTCTTGATGGGGATGTTGGTCCTGGTTGGTTGTGTTTTTTTTGGTGTGGGTGTTAGTGTTGATATTGGTGTTGGTTTTGGGGAGGTGGGGGGATGTGGAGGGTTTGCTGGTGGGGGTTTTGATGGGGGTGTAGGTGGATCTCTTGATAGGGGTGTTGGTGGGGGTTTTGGTTTTGGTTGGTTGTGGTTTTGTTTGGTGTAAGTCTTTATCATTAACTGCCTTTGATCTTAAAATGTGAATATGTATCGACCACAGGAACAGGGAACAGTAAATATATGTGTGTGTGGGTGTGTGTGTGCGCGTGTGTGTGTGTGTGTGTGTGTACTTTTAATTGATGGGTTTGTTTGTGACAGGTGTAGATGGACTCAGCCATTAAGCAGCGAGCTACAGGAGAAAGAAAATGAAGTGTTTATAGCCCAAGTGTGTGAAATGTTCTGTAGAAAATTAACTCGTAGAAAATGAAAAGATGTCGCATTAAGTCATTAATACTTCTTTGTGTGTGTGTGTGTGTGTGTGTGAGAGAGAGAGAGAGAGAGAGAGAGAGAGAAAGTACTACTTGTTTATTCATTTATTTAATGAAGCGTATTTTCCTGCTGCTTGTTACGATAAAAAGTCCTTTAAATGCAGAGCTAATTTCCTTCTCTTTATGTTTTCTCTGATTATCAGTGTGAGATTGTGGTGCGCTCCGGGGGAGAAGTGTGTGTGTGTGTTTCTAGTATTAATCTGTGTGTATGTGTATCCTGCACTAAGCTCTGTGTGTGTGTGTGTGTGTGTGTGTGTGTGTGTGTGTGTGTGTGTGTGCAGCTCTCCTGACGTGTCGGCCTGATGAGTTCCAGTGTGGAGACGGTTCCTGCATCCACGGCATCAAACAGTGCAATAAAGCCTTTGACTGTCTCGACAGGAGTGATGAAGCTGGCTGTGTTAATGGTTAGTGTGTGTATGTGTGTGTGTGTGTGTGTGTGTGTGCTGAGCAGCTGTAAGAGACATGGTTATTTATTACATTCTTTGTCTTTTTGTCTCCTTTCTTCTAAGCCACAAAGTGTGCAGGACCTTTGAAGTTCCTCTGTAGAAACGGAGAGTGTATCGACGGGGCGAAGGTGTGTGATGACGTCAAGGACTGCAAGGATCGATCGGACGAGCCCAAGAGGGAATGCGGTGAGGAGTCGGGGGGGGGGGGGGGGGGGGGGGGGGGGGGGGGGTTGGGGGTTGGGGGGTTTAGGACCCTGCAGCCTGCTAGTTTAACTTAAGTGCAAGTGATCAAAGTTCAAAGTGATTGAGTGCAGCAAAGAACACAATTCCACAACAAGAAACAGAGGCCACACCCACTTTACTGACACATTTACGGGCACATAGGCCACACCTCTCACTGCATTATTGATTAGGACTGATAGGTACAGGGGCTCTATACTTCCATTTACAGACAATAAAGTGGAAAATTGGCCACGCCTCTTTTAATAGAAATGAACAGCATATAGGCCACACCCACTTTACTGAGACAGACACATGGGTCACGTCCCCTTCATCACCGTAGGACCTTATGGAGATCTGAACAGAAGCACATGTCTCAATCAAAAGAACTGACTCCTTCAGTGGGACTGACTTACAGGCCACGCCTCCTTCATTAGTGCTGAATGTCCTCGATGCCACGCCTCCTTCAGTTTAACTGACACTATGCCCAGTTTACTGGAGGACAAAGCTTAAATGTTTTAATGCATTTAAAAATCATTTACTACTAAAAATATATAATAGTAAATGTATGATGTACAATAATAATAATAATGATGTGTAATAATAACTGTAACAAACACTTTTAATTAATTTAATCAGAACTCTCAGTAATAATGAGGATGAGATGTACAGGGTCTCTGACACACGACGTGATTCTGCAGCACTGCTGACACCTGAAGCAAAAACAGCAGAAGTTCAGTCTCCCTGTCTCTCCCTGTCTCTCTCCTTGTCTCTCTCTGTCTCTCTCTCTGTCTCTCCCTCTCTCTCTCTCTCTGTCTCTCTCTGTCTCTCTCTCTCTGTCTCTCTCACTGTCTGTCTCTGTCTCTCTCTCTCTCTGTCTCTCTCACTGTCTGTCTCTCTCTCTCTCTCTCTGTCTCTCTCACTGTCTGTCTCTCTCTCTGTCTTTCCCTCTCTCTGTCTCTCTCACTGTCTGTCTCTCTCTCTCTCTCTCTGTCTCTCTCACTGTCTGTCTCTCTCTCTGTCTTTCCCTCTCTCTGTCTCTCTCACTGTCTGTCTTTCTCTCTGTCTCTCTCTCTGTCTCTCTTGCTGTCTGTCTCCCTCTCTCTGTCTCTCTCTCTGTCTCTCTCTCTCTGTCTCTCTTGCTGTCTGTCTCTGTCTCTCTGTCTCTCTCTCTGTCTCTCTTGCTGTCTCTCTCTCTCTCTCTCTCTCTCTCTCTCTCTCTCTCTGTCTCTCTTGCTGTCTGTCTCTGTCTCTCTCTCTCTGTCTCTCTTGCTGTCTGTCTCTGTCTCTCTCTCTCTCTCTGTCTCTCTCTCAGACATGATGTGTGACATATGGTGGGCTTGAAGCCTCCCGGCCCTGATCCTTCATTTCCCTGTTTACTGTCAGGATGCCAAGTCGTCATATTGAACACCTGGCTCGCATGGCTGCTCAACCCCCCGCCCTCACCCCCCCTCCCCCACAAACACACACACACACACACACACACACACACACACACACACACACACACAAACAGACACAAACACACAGGCCTGAGGGATGTGAGAGAGAGAGTGGAAGTAGTGCATGTAGTGAAAAGAAGGAAATGAAAGCAAGCTCTTCTTTCCTGTCGCCTCATCAGTCTCTCCTTTGCCTCATTAAACGGCGAGCCGCGCAGTGTCCCGTGTATCGCCCCGAGCCGCGTGCTCCTCTCAGCGTCAGAGCCGATCTCCATCCTTCACCGACTGATCAGTGTGTTTTATTAAAGATCCCTTTAAAGCTTTTGAACTTTCTCGTTCCTGTTTTCCTGCCAGTTGCCGTGGTAACGTGATACGGAACGTCTGCACAGACTAGATAAAGCGATAGATTTGGAACACGTGGTTCATTAGATCGCCGCTGTCATCTTCAGAGCATCCTCTCCTGCTTCACGCTCTCTCTCTCTCTCTCTCTCTCTCTCTCTTACTTTTGTTATCCGCAGGTTTAAACGAATGCACGATGAACAACGGCGGCTGCTCTCACGTCTGTGTGGACCGACCCATCGGCTACGAGTGTCAGTGTCCCGCCGGGTACAAACTCCTGGACAAGAGGACGTGTGGAGGTGACATTTATAAACCACACACTGATTTGTTTCTGCGAGGCGCTTTCACTCTGATGTAGTTCGACCAGAACAGTCTTCTGGTGCAGGGGACGCTGATGCACAAGGGGGCGCTGTGACTGCACACTGTAGGTCTTTTGATCATTTTGTTGTGTGTGTGTGTGTGTGTGTGTTTTGTCTCCTGAAAGACATCGACGAGTGTGAAAACCCGGACGCCTGCAGTCAGATCTGCATCAACCTCAAAGGAGGCTTCAAGTGCGTGTGTCACCGCGGCTACGAGACGGACCCCGTGAGCAGAACCTGCAAAGCGGAAGGTGAGAAGCGGCAGAGCGCCAGAGCGGCAGTAAAAGACGCTGAGTTAGTCATCGAGCCAAAGCGCTGCCCACACACTTCTCTCAAACCGCCTGATCCTGCAGTCTGGATCCGCCAGACGCCCACGTTAATCAGACCGGCCCAATCCAATCAAGCAGGGATCAAAATCTAATCAGTCAGTGTAGGTGCAATGTGTTAGGAGTAATCCTCTGTGTGTGTGTGTGTGTGTGTGCTGTTACTGCAAAACACCATTACTCATACCATCCTGATGTTTATTATTTCCAGTTTTCTTCCTCGTACACCACACAGCTCTTATCATTAGTATCAGTTTATATGTAAAGGATCGTCACAGCGGCGCCTCAGGACACAGTGCGAGTTTAATCCGCTCCGGAGGCGAGTTCTTAAGGTGGAATGTTGTATTGTGAGACGCATGTTCCCATAGGAAATAATGTAACTGCAGATAATCCGTTCCAGCCACTCAAATATATTACCAATATTACCAATTTCCAACACTATAATCATATTTTTGCATATAAAAACATTTATAAAAGACGTGTATATGAAGTGAAGTATGAAATAAATAGATATTAAACCTCACTTAACCTTAATTTATGATTCCTCTCGGCACCGGCCGCTTTAAAAACTCCATTTTCTTCTTGCTAACATTCTTGAGATCCGCGGTGCTACGTCTCCACTAAATCTCACACAAAATAAATAAATAAATAAATAAATAAAAAAAACGAATATGTAAACTGGCTTCACTTGGCTTTCCATCGATGCCAATAAGTTTCGAACGGCTCCCTGACGTACGCGTGAATTAGCCGCCGTTCGTTTCAGTTCGGTCGCTCGTATACCGAAAACACTTCGTAAGCCGAAGTTCTAAATTCATGAATCCTCACGTCTTTTTTTAATAAGGACAATAAAAGAAGCTCGTTACGTGACTGACACCACAAAAGTAGCGTGAACTCCTCTGTCCAGAGAGAACATTAATGAGGAATAACTGAGAATGAATGTAAATCCAGGATGAAGCCTGAATCGTACAGAAGCTGTTTGTTTGTTGTGCAGGGAAAAGTCCATACCTGCTGTTCACTAACCGACACGAGATCCGGCGCATTGACCTGGTGAAGCGGGACTACACGCAGGTCGTCCCCACGCAGAAAAACGCCGTCGCAATCGACGTGGACGTCGCCGCCAACCGCATGTTCTGGTGCGACCGCTTCCATCGCAAGATCTACAGGTGACCCGCGTCTCGACTCTCACACGCTCGCGTTCACGTGTTAGCGTCCTGTGTTAGAAAGAGCAGTGAGTCATTCTGAGCTAACGTCTCCCGCGCACCGCGTCCTCAGCGCCTACATCCACGAGGCGAGCGACCCCACCCGTCACGTGACCCTGATCGACTCGGGCCTGCTCTCCCCAGAGGGTCTGGCGTTAGACTGGGTGCAGCACAACCTCTACTGGACCGACTCGGGTCACGGCTCCATCGCGGTGGCGGCGTCTGACGGCGGCAGGAGGCGTGTCCTGATCGACACGGAGCTGAGCGAACCCAGGGCCATCGCCGTGGCTCCGGAGCAAGGGTGAGAGATTCCTACAAATTATAGATACATATAGAAACGGTCATTTATTGTTTTGCTCCTTTGTTTGTTTGTTTGTTTGTTTGTTGTTTATGGGACTGCTGTATGATTTTTCCTATTAATTACAAGTAGGAGGAGTGCCAATACTTTTATATCCTTGAGAAATCGAGCACTGGTTAGGAGTAAAGTGCTACAGAACTACAAGTTACACAGAAAGTCCAGCGGCGTCGGGACGGATGTTTACGGCTGATTTGATGAATAACGCGCAATAATTAGAGGATAAACATGATTTTATTCCGCTCATGTAATTCTACTGAAATACACGTCCGCTAAATAAAACGGTTCCGATCCGATACAGGATCCAGGATTCAGGATTCCAGCAAAAAAATATTAGAGATGACGGTTTGAATTCGATCCTGTAGGAAATGAGAATTGAATGTTCAGGTTTTTGTTTTGCTAGAATTGTTTATTTATGAGAATGTTTGTTTAATTAATTTGTGTTTGTGAGTTTCTCCCTGTGTAGTTTTTAAAATCATTTTCATAACTTTGTTGTTTTTTAAAGATTGAAGGTTTCTGTTAAAGTTAAATATATAAATATATAGATGTTATTACATTATTATTACCTTTGATTCATTTGATCTTGTAGTGCTTTATGTAGAAAAAGTTCACTACATTTATTTTCTCAAATTTACATATAAGTGTGTGTGTGTGTGTGTGGAGTTGATGATGTTAAAGTTGTGTATTGAGTTCAGACGGTGAATCAAAGCCTTTACGATCTGAAAGAACGTTCAGTAAAAGCTGTAAAGCATTTTTTATTATTCTGCATTTTTATTCATAAAATGATATTAAATCAATCTTTTATATAATATTTAATCACATTATATAATCCAGTCGGGTTTATAAAATTAATCCAGATGCTGTCGTAATCTTTTTGTTTTTGGTGATATTTTTAGATAAAACGTTTCTATTTTAAGTAGAATGTTTCGATGATAATTTATGCCTGAAGGCTTTTATAATTAACTCTTAGCGTCTCCTCTCCGCTCGTTAGTTTGTTTTATCATGTGATTATGTAGAGCAGAAGACACGCCCCCTCACGCCGCGCGCGCGGTCAGGTGTTTTCTGGTGAACGTCTCTCCCTCCGCAGGTTCATGTTCTGGTCCGACTGGGGGACGCGACCCAAGATAGAGAAGTCCGGGATGAACGGGGTGGGACGGCAGGTGTTAGTGTCCGAGCGCATCGAGAGGCCCAACGGCATCACGCTGGGTACGAGCAACACACACACACACACACACACACACACACACACACAGGTGTGTGAGAACGAGACTAAAGCAGCAGATATACAGTGCATCTACAAACTGGAGGATAAGGGAAGATGAATGCTTTATCATCAAATGCAGTTAAATAACAGTGTGTGTGTGTGTGTGTGTGTGTGTGTGTGTGTGTAGACGTGGTGGGAAAGCGATTGTACTGGGTGGACTCAAAGCTGCGTCTGATCTCCAGCGTGGACTTTAACGGAGCTCAGCGCAGAGTCGTCCTGTCCTCCAGCGAGAGACTCCTGCACCCCTACGCCCTCGCCGTGTTCGAGGTAACTGAGTGTGTGTGTGTGTGTGTGTGTGAGAGAGAGAAAGTGGTACCGATCCAGAGTCCGTCGACTTTTCACCTATAGAGACTATAAAGTGTGTGTAAGCGTCTGTCCCGTCTAAAGCAGAAGGCCGTGTTACTGAGAAACATCACACCACCTGACCGCGTCTTATCCCACTGTAGGGGCGGAGTAACGTCCTCGGAGGACAGCGCGATTCACCGCTTCCGCTTGCGTAAGCTCACAGGCGCCCTCTAGTGTCACTGTGATTCATGTGGGAGTGCCGGCCACGCTGTTGGTGACTGGCGGGTTTTGTATGCTCCACGCTCCTGCGTCCCCTCGTCTCTGTCCACTTTCTCAGACGTTCCTTTGATCGGTCTTGTGTTCAGGATCGCGTGTACTGGACGGACCGCGAGAAGGAGGCGGTGTACAGCGCGAACAGGCTGACCGGGCAGGACGTGACCAGCCTCGCCGAGCGGCTCAAAGATCCACACGATATCGTGGTGTTCCACGAGCTGAGTCAGCCTCAAGGTTCGTCATCATCATCATCATCATCATCATCATCTTCATCATCTTTCTTTTAAATATCTGATCATTTAATGAGGCTCTGAACAGAACTTCTCTAAGCCCTTGCTAAAGCTTTAGCTTAAATGTTTATTAAACACTGTGTATTACTGTGTAGACGTCTGGTCTGAAATCCGCTATGGATCACATCAAGTCCCTTACAGAAAAAAAAAACATGTCTGACTAGCGTTAGTACGCGTCCCTGACGGTTAATGTGTTTGTAGAAAGAGATAAATCCCACGCGTAACTGTTCATAACATCACTTTTACTGAAACATTTAGATTTGACTGATGGTGCTCCTTATATACAGTCGGGTCTGTAAGAGTGATGATGATTCAGACTGGAGTCTTCTGATGAAGGTGGCAGCGAAGCTGCTCCAGAGTTCAGTCTCCGCGCTTTAATTGCTCCCGTGACCCGATCAGCTTCTGCAGCAGGACGGGATGGACAGACGGTACAGAGAGGAAGAAGGTGGAGGTGAGCGGCGCCGCGGTTCAGACCGGACTCACTTTCTCCGAGGTCAGATCTCAGCGTGTGGAAGGTCGTCCCTGAAGGCACCTGAAGTCCTGAATGCATTAAGCCGCGGCCCGGCAGGTGGCGGCAATCTGTCCGCGCGCGCAGGAACCGCTCTCAGCGATCCGCTCTGATCCGACAGCGGCATTTTAATTCTACACTTTGAGCTTCACCAGCTTCATTTGCATCTCAGCTAGTTATAACGCCGCGCTCAGCTCGGCTCAGTTAGCATGAAGACGTCACGCTGCGGGAAGGATCCTCACGGTGCTGCTGCTCAGTGTAACCTGTATGTTTATTATTTATGTTTACAGTGTGTGTGTGTGTGTGTGTGTAGCCGCAGACAGCTGTAACCTGGCCGGTGTGGGAAACGGCGGTTGCGCCTTCCTGTGCCTGCGCGCTCCTCAGATCAGCGACCACTCGCCCAAATACACGTGCGCCTGCCCCGACGGCGAGGAGCTGAGCCCCGACGCGCGCGTGTGTGTCCCCGGTGAGCCGCCACACACCCTCTCACCCGTGTACCGCGTCAGTAACGGTCTCAGCGCGACTCCACAGGCCATCATGTGACCTTTTAATAATAAACACCGGATTCATTACACAAAGCAAAGTGAGAGAGACCAAGCTGAGATCCTCTGGCTTTATTATTCCAGCGGTTTATTCGCCGCTCCTGGTCACAGATTAGACCACGCCCATGTTTCATCACGTCTCGCCGTCCTTTTATTTGGTGTTTTTTAAACCAGCGATGTTTCATTAATCACCATTTTTACACTGCGATTGTTTTACATCTTGACTTGTTGCTCAGTAATCTGAGAGGCGTGCAGCAGTGATGACTGGTGTGTGTGTGTGTGTGTGTGTGTGTGTGTGTGGTAATAATAACCTACGTGTTCCTGTCTCCAGTCCAGAATGTGACAGTCGCACCAGCGTTCCCCGGCGTTCCCCTAAACGGCACTGAGACCTCAAGGTCATCGCTGAGCACAGAGGTCATGACCTTTCAGGAGAAGACGGCGCCATCCAAGTCGGCGCTGAACATCACAGTGGCGTCCGCGCCGACTCCGATTGTGCTGCTGAGCACCGCTACAGGACACACCAGCAACCTGTCCCATCACTGTGAGGCTGGACTGTTACATATTACATGTTAAACTCTCTCTCTCTCTCTCTCTCTCTGTCTCTCTCTCTCTCTGTCTCTGTCTCTCTTCTTATTCTCTTCCTCTCTCATTTATCTGTCTTTTTCTTATCTCCCTCCTCTCTCTCTCTCTCTCTCTTCTTCCTCCAGCTGGTAATGAATTGTTCCTGCTCGGACACAGCGTCCCCGTGGCTGTGCTCAGCGTCGGAATTCCCATCGGTACGTTCTTCCTCCTTCTCCTCCTCACAGGTGCTGCTGACCGGGTTATTTTTAGACCACTGAGCGCAGTGTGTGTGTGTGTGTGTGTGTGTGTGTGTGTGTGTGTGTGTGTGTGTGTTCAGTGTCCTTACACAGGTTCATTTACGCTCCTGATGCTACATTAATGTTCTTCCTGCTCACGTCTCTTCTTCTTTTCGCTTTCTTTTCTCATTTACTCGACGCAGCTGTCCTTCATCTCACATCTTCTCACAATCGCTCTCTCTCTCTCTCTGTTTCATCTCTTTGTCTTTTTCTTTTTTTCATCTAGAAAACTTTTCACCAATTTAATTTCTCTGTTTCTGTCTCTGTTTTTCTTTCTTTGTCTCTCTGTCCCAGTCTCCATCTGGTTCTCTCCCTGTCTGTCTGTCTGTCTGTCTTCCTCCATCTGTCTCTGTTTCTCTCTCTCTGTCTCCATTTGTCTCTGTCACTGTCTCACTCTCTCTTCCTCTACTTCCTGTTGTCAGTCAGTAGACGAAGAGAGAGTGAGACAGTGATCGTCTCACGTGTCAGCGGTACACTGTTAGAATATTACTGTAATAAATGTAATTATTTTTCCCAGCCTGTCTGAGAGAAGTGTCAGCGCCCCCTGCTGTAGCTCCTCCTTAGGGTTTAACTCACTTTTATTATTAAGAGCTACATTCACTTCCTGTCTCCCTATTCACTTCCTGTCTCCCCGTTCACTTCCTGTCTCCCCGTTCACTTCCTGTCTGACCGTTCACTTCCTGTGGTGTGTGCAGTGGCGCTCGTGCTGATTCTCTCGGCTTCCTGTCTGATTTATCGTAACTGGAGACTGCGGAGCACCAAGAGCATGAACTTCGACAACCCCGTGTACCGTAAGAGCACGGCCGAGGCCGAGGAGGACGAGATCCACATCGGGAGGAGCGAGGGGCTCGCCACGCACCACCACCCGTACCCGGTTCCCGTGGTCGGCACGGCGACGTGTCCGCCCTTCATCGCCCTGCCCCTGGGCGGCGCCGTGACGGATCCGGTCCCGCACTGGTACACGGAGCCGCCCGCCGTCACCGGCGCCAAGTGAGCGGTGGAAGAGTGAGAGCCAGGGTTTCCATGGGAACGGTGTTTGACGTGTGTAACGAGACACTGAGCTGAGGCCGAGTGTCAAAAGTTTGTACACCCGCTAGATCATACGTAGCGACGGGTGCGTGTGTCTCTGGAACGGTCCGATGTGTGAATGAAGAGTCTCAAAGAAAGCGGTAATGTAACGATACGAATTAGACGCAGTGATGTAGAGACACGGTGGCCCCGCCCCCTTTACTCAGGAGAGGGAGAGAGAGATATTACGCTAATAAATACGCAGAGAACAGACGGGAAAGGATCGAGTCGCGCCACATGAGTCATTTTTTACAATCTTGAGGATATTTATGCAAAATAGCGCCACTGTACTTCCGCTAGTCACAACATCGCACCTTCCCAGCTGAGGTCGTGTCCCAAACGCTTCCTGAAAGTGCAGTTGTTTTAAAATCTTTAAAATATTACTAATAAAACTGGAATCGAGGAAACCGGTGTTCACGCCTCAGACTCTCCGGGACAGAGGAGCCGCGTGCTAACGGGATAATTAGCGCTTTGTATATAATAATGTTTTTACGATGACAAAGTCTTTCTGGAAACGTGCTAAACGGCACTTCTGTGCGCGTCCTACGCAACAGCAGGCTGCTGCAGGGAAATCACGTGAAGCGCTGTTTGTAATAATCGCAAAACACAAGTCATCATTTTATCTCGTTACGCGCATAATAAGGTTTTGTCTTTCTTTTCCGCTCGCTGCAGCTGCTGAACAGTTTCCAAAGCTTGTCACCACTAGTAGGCGCTTTTACACCCAGAGTGACTTTATGCTAACCGGGTTGGGAAGTCTCTCTCTCTCTCTCTCTCTCTCTCTCTCTCTATCCGTCGGTCTTGTTTCTTCCAGACTGCAGTAACGGAGTAAAGGAGCATTAGCGCTGCATTAAGCTGCTGCATTTACGCGTTGTAATAAACTTAAGCTAAGAGCTTGTCTTGTTCGTCAGTGGAACGCTCCGCGTGAAACAGGAGGGACACAGAAGGTTCTGTACCTCATGTTTGGACTGGATGTGTGGTATTGTCTCAGGGAGTTGGAATACTGTGTGTGTGTGTGTGTGTGTGTGTGTGTGTGTGTGTGTGTGTGTGTGTTGTGAGGATTACCCCAACAGATCCCACAGCAATAGTAAATACACCCTTGTGTTTTTGTTGTTGTTGTTATATTTACATCCCGTTTGGACTGGACGTCTGGTTCTGATTACAGCAGACAGGAATCGGACTCGCTGAGGAGAACTGTCTGAGAGACGGAGGAGACAACGCTCGTCTTTAAGCATTCAGGTTTTATTTGAACAGCATTTTTAACAATGGACGCAGATTTACAGAAATATGGATTTACAGGTTTTTAAGCTAAAGTTTCAGAAATTCATCAGACAAGGCAGTGACCTTAAGTTACCTGTAGGTGGAGCTGCAGCGTTCTCTCTCTCTCTCTCTGCTGGTATGTAAACTATGCACAGTGGTTTCATCTGCACACGGCTTGATAGAGTGAAAAGCAGCTCCAGTTACTTTACACTTTCCATGCAATAGGAGCAAAAGTATACACGCCCTTGACCTATATGTGGTTCTGACACAAAGCCAGAAGCGCACAGTTGTGCCGAACGTCTCTGTGCGCCGTAGTGGAACCAAGAGGAACTAACTGACCCTTTACCCAGCATGACGACGCCCCTGTGAGACCCACAAGGCCAGATCCAGAGTCTGAGCGGAGGAACCCGAGCGTCCTGCACAGAGCCCTGACCGGACCCACTGAACCATCGGCCCTGGGACGGACCGGAACCGACACGAACACAAATCCGCACACACACTCCAACATCTAGTGCCTTGCCACAACCGAAGAGTGGAGCACGGGCGTGACGCTCAGGGGTGCACATACTTCAGAGAGGACGGACGCTACTGAAGGCATCAAAGTTTAATCCTCTGCAGGTCGCAACAATAATCGATGATCAAACAGACGGAGAGAGACATGTGGATTCAAAAACATCAAAACAAACAAAAAGTCATAAAAGCCTCTCTGTCTCTCCACACCACACACTCCACACACACACTCCACACACACACTCCACACAGACACTAAACACACACACTCCACACACACACACACACACCACACACTCCACACACACACACACTCCACACACACACACACACTCCACACACACACTCCACACACACACACTCCACACACACACACTCCACACACCACACACACACACTGATCTGTAACAAACTCCTTGGGTGGTTAATTTTCCGAAAACAAGCTGTTGAAGGGGGGAAAATGTGTGTGTGTGTGTGTGTGTGTGTGTGTGTGTGTGTGTGTGTGTGTGTGTGTGTGTGAAAAAGCTTACTGTAAGCTACTGTATGTTACTGTAAATGTTTTCCTACATTTACTTTTGATACGCTGATGTAAAGATGTATAAATGTACATAAGAGTTTAGACGCCGCTGGTGGGAAACTCATGATTTGTATGAAACGACGAGAACGTTTTCCTGATTGTGAACATAAACCGCGTCCCAAAGTGTCTCTCGTCTCGTCTTATTTACCTGCGTTTGTTTCTCTCCACTGTTTATTCTCTTCTTATTTCAGTGCAGTTCTTTAATCTCATTTAAGCTTCATTGTGCTTTTATTTAAGAAATATTTAATCTATCTGTCTGTCCATCCCCGTCTCTCCCTCTCTCCCTCTGTCTCTCTCTCTCTGTCTCTCTCTCCGTCTCTCTCTCTCTGTCTCTTTCCGTCTCTCTCTCTGTCTCTCTCTCTCTCTCTGTCTCTCTCTCTATCTCTCCGTCTCTCTCTCTGTCTCTCTCTCTGTCTCTGTCTCTCTCTCTGTCTCTCCCTCTGTCTCTCCCTCTGTCTCTCTCCCTCCGTCTCTCTGGATTGTTATAAAAGCCTTTGAAACTCGTGTGTCTTTTCTTCTCTGGTCTCGAACATGTCGCTGAAATCAGACACAAGACCACACGGTAACCCTGTAGTGCCTCCGCTTACACACACACACACACACACACTTTTTATTGTTTCCTATAGCAACAGCACGTTGTGTCCAGTGAACTATTCTCAACTCTCTCACAAGTGAACAGTCAGTGATGTGGTTAAGTTTCGGCCAAAACAGTATTGATGCTGATTTTATTATTTTTAAACGTGTTACACATGTAATACAGAGACCAAACTCACTTCTATAAAAATTACAAGTTGCTAACTTCAGCCGTTTTGGAGAGATGATTTTATATGAGCCCCAAAAATGGACATCATTCAGTGTTACTGTCTCGCTTGTTTACTGTCTCGAGTCAAACAATAATCATTTAAAATGCAAATTATTCACATTTCTTTAAGAGTATTGATGTTAAAATTGGTGGAAGCTTCTAGAAACATATGACCTGTAAAAAAAAAAAAAGGTTAGTTAAATTAAGGATTATTGCAGTTTTCTTTTCTCAAAAACAAACAAACAAACAAACAAAAAAAAACGTAGTGTCCGGAACCATGTCAAATTCAACAATTTTACATTTTAGAATAATAGACTTTTTCAGGTCGATGTCTTTTCATATGAAATCTAAACTGGTCAAATTTCATCTGAATGACGGTTAAGATCATTAAAAGAATGAATATTTTAATTGAAAAAAAGTTAAAAGGCCATTGAGTTGTATTTGGCAAAAAAATATTTTTATCTGATAAAAATATAAATATTTATGTATATTTACAAAACATGAAGCGTTAAGTCTTATGAAACATGGTGTTGTACAGTATAATCCGATGTGATAATGAATCTTTTGACGGAGGTCGGACGCTTTCTAGCACCGATAAAACGTTTCAGCCGTTTGGTGTCATTTGTTGATGATGTTTGGAAGGAGTCGCCAGTGTGGGAGGTAAAGCTGTAACTTGGGTTCTCACACCTGCAGGAGGAGGAGTTTACACTTTTATTAACATTAGAGAGAGAATAAAGAGAACGCGGTGATGTTTAGTGATGAGACAGAACGCTCTCGAACCCGAGCACAGAAGCACAGCGTCAGGAGGAGGATCAGGAACTAAATGTGAGTGAGGTGTGTAAATGTAAAGAGCCTGGGACACGACGTGCTGATTATTTTACAGGATATGCGAAAAAAACAAAAAAAAAAAAAAGTATTTCATAAAAAAACTCCAGCAGGAATAATTGCAGAAAAAACCGTCTGCAACGCCGTCGTCTCTCAGGCAGAATCATGAAGCGGTCCAGACGTCCGTCTCTCAGACACGGCTAATCAATAATAATAATAACGATCTTAAAAGCATCTTATTACTCAAATGATTACAGAAACATAATGAGAATTCTAGATGAAGCCACAGCCGGAGCTCCGCGCGGTCATGAAGCCTCTCGTCTCTAAGCCATCTTGCATTTGTCGTTGGCTTTAGTGTTGGCGGTCCGAACCTTTAGCAGCTCCGCGATCTCCGTGTGTGACGCCTGCGTGGCCAGAGACAGAGCGCTGCGGCTTCCCTGTGACACACACACACACACACACACACACACATATAGCAGACGCAGTGAGAGAGAGCAACAAAGAGCTTAAAACATAACAACTACGTTCTTTTATCCTTTCAGTGCAAACAAAATTGACCCGCTGAGACTGAGGCTATGAGGTTGATGTAGATATTAACAGCTCGTGTAACAATTCAATTCAATTCAATTTTATTTATATAGCGCTTTTAACAATTGACATTGTCGCAAAGCAGCTTTACACAATAAAAAGAAGTAAGTTTGTATGCAATGTGTATGAATCAAAATGATAAGATTGTCCCTGATGAGCAAGCCGAGGGCGACGGTGGCAAGGAAAAACTCCCTGAGATGGTAATAGGAAGAAACCTTGAGAGGAACCAGACTCAACAGGGAACCCATCCTCATCTGGGTGATAACGGAGAGCAGAGAATGATCAGCATAATAATGTGTACTGGAAGTTCAGTGTAACAGGAGATGTGTTAAAATTTAAATTAAAAGGAGTCCAGTTTGTTCCCGGAGGCTCAGGTAGACTGTAGGAGATTCCAGTCCTGAGCTATCGAACAACTGAAGTCACAGGTCCCCAGAGCATCAATCGATGATAGGACAGTCTTCATGGAAACCATCCCCAGCCACCAAGCGCATCCAGGCAGACCACACGGGGCATCCATGTGACGGGATCTCCAACCAGAAGCAGGAAAGGTGGAAACCAGAAGGTGGAAACCATCACACCTCCATCAACGTTTTGCATTCAAGTTGCAGTTCCACTATGACCCTATAGGTGGTGCTCTAAACTGTTCACACATTAGTAGGTAGCGCAGCGGCGTGTGTGGTAGGACACCAGTGACTTATTTTTTACATTTGTTTAAAATTCTAACAAAATACTTACAAATAATAATAATAATGATATCAAATCAAAAGTATCGTGCGCTACAAATCGAAGTATCGTGATCACGCGGCCTCGGCGGCGCCGGTGGTCCCACACTGTTTGTGCTCCTTATTTATTTACCGGTTACCTGTGACTGAGCAGAGACAGACAGAAAGACGTGTTTTGTCTTCCTGCTCCGTTCTTTGTCTTGATGAGTTCCTCTCGTTAGTAAATAGACCAAACTGGATAAAAATCTTTATCTGATCGACTTTTTTCCATTTCTTTTCTCATCTGTGAGTCTGACGATGAAAGAAGTACAACTTCAGTCTGAAGCAATAATAATATCACTGATTACATTACAGCTCAGCAGATTATTTTTAGATTTAACCTTTTAACTGTTTCTACAAACTCTTTAATCTTAATAATGCTAGTTAGAAATATGCAGAACTGTGAAGGATTGAATTGCGAGCACAGGAAGCGTCAGGCGCTGAGTTATAACTGTGTCCACTAGGTGGCAGCATTTCAGTCTAAACCCAGTGTTTTCTTACATACGTTATGTTTCTCGTCAGTTAATAAACATATGCCGTGTCTGGTTTCTCCTGAAGCAGAAGCGGAGCACAAGCTAACGCTTCTTAAATTGAAGAAGAGAACAGATTGATCAATTTACAGGGGGGAAAAAAAAAAGCCTTTTCTGGTTGTTTTATTTTTTCCCTTCTTTTTGCTGCGCTGATGTGAACCTAGAGCAGAACTCTCACCTTGTCCGTGAGGTTCACGTCGCACTCAGGATCTTCCAGCAGAATCCGGACGATGTCGGCGTGTCCGCGGTCGCAGGCGCTGATCAGAGCCGTGGTTCCCGCTTGATCCTGAGCGTTAACGTTGGCACCGTGTGCCAGGAGGAGTCTCACCATGGACGCTCGGCCGTGTCTGACCGCCAGGTGGAGCGCCGTCTGACCCACCTGTAGGGACGCGAGTACAGGACGCAAAATCAAACGAATGCTAATTAACATCAACAATAACAGGAGGGTAACGTGTCTCCCTTTTCTTCTTCACTAAATCTTCCACAGAATGCAAAGAACTCACAAATAAAATGCTATATACTTTATTTGGCTTTCCATGGACAGAAACAAGTTCTGAACGGCTCCAGTGTTGCATTACTCTGTAAGCCTGACCTGATAGAGTAATAACTCGGGGCAAAGCCGCGCGTTACCCACCTGCCCTGCTCGAGCGTTAACATCCCCGAGCTCCATCAGCTGCCGGACCACCTTTATAGCCGTATCAGTGTCCACCGACTGCAGAGACGCCAACATGATCGCCGTGTAGCCGGTCTTATTCTTCAGGTCCACGTCACACACACCTGGAGAACACAGAGCATCCAGTAGAGCTTGAGGACCTTCTCTAAGAGTTAACTCAGGCTCTGGATCAACAGAACCTAAAATCACTGTCAGTAAAAACAGCTTTATTTCTGAACATTTTAGGAGACGGTTTATTCATTTTGGCGTTGTAGCACCGAGTTCCAGCTGAGTTCCAGAGCTCGGTCCTGTTTTTAGCTGAGCAGTAATTCAGGATTGGCTCGAGTGACTTGAACAGCGGTTTGGATTCCAGTTGTGCCAGTGTGTGTGTGTGTGTGTGTGTGTGCATTGATTTTAGAAAAAAAAAATCCTCATGACTGAAACTTTCCCTTAGAGAAGCCCTCTTGGATAGTCCTGTCCTTACTCAGCGACTTTACATCGTGTCATTTGATCATTTCCTGAATGTAACTGATGTAGTAGAAATGATTTGAAGGTTTTTAGAGAAGCATGACGTCTCAGACAGAAAACACTGTAGCAGGTTTTGTTTGTGTACTCATGCAAAACTTCAGCCCAGAGATCAATAAAGTGTAGCTCAGTGGTTAAGGTTGCTGGTAGGTGGTTAAGCAGGTGGGTCCTGACGGGAAACATCACGACCTGGTTGAGGAACAGAACCATGCAGGACTGACGAGCTCTACAGAGGGTGGTGAGATCAGCTGAGAACATCATCCACACCAGGCTCCCTGACCTGCACTCGATCTACAGGAAGTGTTGCTGGACCAAGGCCAAGAAGATCATGAGAGACCTCAGCTACACCAACAATGGACTGGTCAGGAAAAGCGCTTCCGCTCCCTGAAGACCAAAACAGAGAGACTGAGGAGGAGCTTCTTCCTGCAGGCTACACGGACTCTCAACCAGAACTCCACATGGAGGAAGAAAACTGAACTGTAGTTCAAACAAACTGTACTTGAATGTGTTGTGAAGAAGGTAAAGGTGAGGAAAGAGAGAGTGATGGAAAGATAGAAGGGAAAAGCCATAACCCTGTAACTGAAGAAAAACCCACATGAACAACGTGAAGCAAGTAAATAATAAGTTAAAGGAAAACTCTGACTGCATTGCTGATGGTGAGGTGTTGTGGTGACTGACCGGTGTCCAGGAGGAGCTTAACGATGCTGAACTTGGAGTGCGACACACTGTAATGCAGGGCCGTGTTTCCGTTATCATCCACCATGTTGACCAGGAACTGCAGCACCGCAGGGGTTTTAGTGGCCACTTCATTAACGTACAGAGCGGCTGTGTCGGCACATGAGTTCTCCTCGGCGCACACATGGAACCACTGCTGGAACGCCATGGTTAGAGCCCGCCTCTAGAGAACGACAAGATGGTAAACATCAGGCTCAGAAGCTCAAACACCACACTGACGTCCCAAACTCGACGGTTTCCGCGACTTACCATTTCATCGTTTGGTTCAGAAACCTCACTCATATGTTTCTCCAGGAAGTGACACGCATTCATGAAGTCGGTCTCCACCCCCCTGAGGTAACGGGTTGTTAATAAAACATGATGATTAGGCTTAAATTCATGAGAACATGCTCAGATGATGCTATCTCACCTTCCGCCGTCACCGCGTGGCGCCTCTTCTGGTTCAGCTCCTGAACACATGCCGTCCTGCTTGTCCTCTGCCTGACCTCCTGGACATTGTGCTTCACACATTCTGTCCTGTTCTTCATGATGTTCTTCAGCCATTCTCGAGTGTCTGGTCTCTACACTGGTTTCTCTGGTGGTCAGGGTAGAACTCAGCAGCTCTACTCCAGTTAGGGAAATGTTTTGGTGAAACCCCTCCTCCGCACGATCCTCTGGCCTCGTGCTGCCCTGCACTCCTTCACCAGAGTCGCTGAGAATTAATCCAAAGAGAAATGACTGAAGTTCTAACCAGCGCCACACCCAGATGTTTGTAACGTGATATACAGTAGAAGTGTACAGTATATAAGGAGGTTACCGGTCTCTTCCCTGGTCTTCCTCAGGACTTTCCCACGTCTCCACCGCAGATATTTGGTCTTCCATCGTGGACTCCTGAGCTTAAATGAACAAGAGTCCAGGTGCAACTATGAGTAATGCATTGTGTAACCGTTTATACAGAGAACGGGCCAACAAAGCATTTTAGAATCCTAAATTTCAAAATCAAAACTGAATTAGATTAGAACAAGAGCTTCCTTACTCCTCTATAAGACTCAGAGGCTTAAGCTCAGACACTGACAGTCACGATACACCACAGCAATAAAATCATCCTAATGAAACATTAGCACACAGAAAATTCTTGAAATGTCTATATGGGGCTCAAACCCACATCCTATGGTGCTGTTAACCTGGAATCCCTTCAGACTCTCCTCAAGTTGCTGCCTCTGTCAAGGTGCCGCCCCAGTGGACCACCCGATCCACATATACAGCAGACACAAGTTGTTACACTGGACGCCCTTCCTAACGCAAGCCTCCCATTCGATCCAGGCTAGAGACCGGCACTAATGATTCGCTGCATCCAGCAGCTGGGAATCAAACCCGGATCTTCTGCATGCCAGGTGAGGAGATACAGTATATACAGCATCTACAGTACAGTATCTCTCCATCCATCTGGGAACCTCTGTAGTCCAACCCGGGCCAGTGGAGGCCAATGGAGGCCAATGGTGACTGTTGTACTCATTTGCATTTTGTAGGAACTCCGGTCAACATTCACACACACATTGCACACTACCACCAATTAATGTACAGCACATGTGTGTGTACACAATCACACGTGTGCAAATTTGAATGGCTGGTATTTCAGCATAATCTTTCTACATAATGTTACCTGAGAATTCTGTTCTGAAATTATTATGTAACTAATTTATAGACTGCTATAAACTTGTAAATGTATCTGCCATGAGAACAAGTCGGATGGAAAAGAAAAAAACATCCAGATATAAGTTCCATAATTGTTATAGAATAGAAAGAAATATTAAATAATATAATATAAATAATATATTCAATAGAGATGGGGACATTGTTACATATTTGTTTTTGTGTCAAATCATGTATCTCCACACAGCCCCCTATATATATATATATATATATATATATATATATATATATATATATATATATATATATGTACTGTATATAGGTTTGTATTTTGAGGAGGTAAAATATTGCAGTTCCTTTATGTTCCTATAGGTGGAGCACCCTGAACTCACAGCATCCTGCATCCTCTAGTTGTTTTTTCCCAGTTCTTATTTGGGATTCTTATATTCTCAGTTCTTATTTTTTTTATTTATATCATTTCTTTGCATTATAAATGGTCACTCTCCGTTTGTGCCTCTTCTCTTCTTCTTGGTAAACTCCTCAGTCCTGAAGATGTGGAGCTTAAAGTTACAGCTTTACCTCTGACTCTTACAAAACGCTGACACTGGAGACTCCTTCCTTCCTTCCTTCCATAAAATCAAAAAAAATTTTAAAAAACGAACAATTACACACTTCTTGTATTGGGTTTATTCCGAGCCCCTGCTGTATACCATTACAACCAACATAGTAGCAAGAAAACCGTAACAAAAAAAAGTTGACGTTATCTGCACTACCATCAGAGCTGCTGAAAATCACCCGCTTCTGGCTGAAGCTCAACAGTGCTGTGGTGTAAAGAGCTTTACCTGATGGTGGTGCACCTCCTGAAGGTGATATGTAGAGTGTCAGAAGGTTGGCTAAAGAGACCAGCTGTGTTTGGATGGAGCAGACACGCGGGTGTAGATGTTCAGAGGACATGTCTTTTCCTGATCCCTCGTGTCTGCAGAGACACTCCCACTGCTCCTGGAGGAGCTCTCGGACTTTTTTCACGTGGTGCTCCATGTCTGCTTGGGATCCTGCAGCTGCTGTTGATGTGCAGAGTTTAAAGTCTTGCTCTAAACACACCTGGAAAGCTTTACTTGACTCTGGTTCAGGTGAAGACATTTGCAGAGATGCGTTTGATTGGTTCTCTTGGGTCCTCAGGTCGTCTGGTCTAACCCAGATGCTTTCGGCATGCTGTTTGGACAATTCGTTGATTCTTTCATCTTTGAAGCGGCTCTCCTGTTCTTGTTGCTTGAGAAGCTTTGTGGTCTTTTCCAGATCAGAATCAAGTTCATGAAGCTTGTGCTCTAGAGCTGTGATTTTCTTCTGCAACGCCTCAATGAGGGATTCTTCCACATCTTCACGATCGTTCTTAGTGGCTTGTGGATGCTTTTCTGTGGTTATCGCAATCGCATTAACTTGCTCAGAGGAAGCCTTGATGTTCTCTTCCAGGTGGTCGTACTCCCGGTCCATCCAGTCATCTTTCACTTGTTTTTTCTTCACCCTCGCCTTTAACATACCACTGGAAAAGTCCGGAATCACAGTGTTGGCAGGTTCAGATTGGAACGTGTGCAGGAGCCTCTCACGCTCCTCCTGCAGGATACATATCTGTGCTCTAAGCTCTGGTATAACCCTGATCTCCTCTTCCAGCTCCCCGACTCTTTGAAGAGCCGCAGTCAGCTGCTGAAACGTCCCGTTCACGCCTCCTGGGCTGTGGAAGACGTCCTCAGAAGACCCGTTCTGTTGAGAGAGGAAATCCCTGGAACCGTTGGGGCTGGTCGGGTCCTCGTTGGAGTATTTCCTTAGTAACACTGTTAAGGGTAAACTTGAGGCTCGCAGAAGATTGGGCCTCACATGTGGTCCCAGCGGCTGCTCGTCAAAAGCCTTGGAGAATTTGTATGGAGACTCTGACTGCCTGCTGAAACCAGCTGACGCTCCGTCCCCCGGATGCTGGGAGTCTGCGAGGCGCGTTCTGGGGAATAAGATGTTCGCAGAGTTCCACTGGGAGGATCTGCAGCTGTACCCAGGCAAGCTGAGGTTACGCGCCAGGTTGCCACTGCTCCGCACACGCGGCCTGCGCTGGAGTTGAACCCTTCTGAGGGTGTTGCCCTTTTCAATGTCCTCGACATATTTAACAAAATCCAGGTCCAAATGAAATCCGTAAGGGGTTTCGACAGAATACGATGGCAGCCTGCTGTGACTTCCGTTCTCAGTCGGGGCGACGCCGTTCACTGAGAAAACAAGTGAACAGCAAGTATAAGCTGCCATTGGCTTCTTGACATACATGGAGTTTAGTCTAGACCAGTGTTCCCCAAAGTGCTTCAGCCCCCTAGTGGCTTGTAAAGGTACTTTTTACAATGTAAATATTCATTCAGAGCTCATAAAACAAAGCTATGATTTAAATTGTTCTGATCTGATCAGAGTCGTGATTAAAGGTTCGGGTTCAGGGCTGTTCGGTTCATGTTCCATGGCTGGTCTAGACAGATAAACTCAAAGATTTAGGGGTATTACCTTTCTGGGTGTCCATTGTTTGTGTGTTTTTTTTCAGCTTGGTCGAATTTTCATACCTTGCTTTACCTGAGAATAAAAGAATAATAAATATAGAATTTTACTTTAAGATGAGAAATGTGGATGATTGTGACATCAGTAGACTTTTGCTCATATAAATGGGCTTCACAGTGATGTACAGTTCTTTAAAATCTCTCCTCAGTCTCAGTCTGAATGTTCTGAAAGCAGCAGCTGATTTTCTTGCAGCGGGAACATTTGGTCTCATTTGTTCTGATTCTTTAACTAAATACCAGAAAAACAACACCGTGATTAAAGTCTGGAACGGATTTATTTTTCATGTGAAGGACAGCAGACGAACCGGACCAAGCGCTTCTTCATTTTAATTCAATTTCTTCTTCTTTTATGTCAGTAGGGAAAAAAAACAGCAAATATAAAATGTCACATTCGTACACAATCTAATAAGCGCATGTGTGCCACAATTACTAATGGACTCGATGTCCTACACGGTGGAGAACATTTTGTAAGAGATTGAAGAAGTTCTCCAGTCCTGCAGCACCACCTCGAATCTCTCTCTCTCTCTCCGTTTCTGTTCCTGACCACCAAAGCAGCCACGTCACAAACAATGTCAGTTATGCCGTGAAACACACAAACAGCCCAAACCCAAACCTCACTGGGACAAAGTCCACCACGCCCACTCTGTCCCGAACAGAGTCCGTCTCATCAGGAACCTCCCGCGCATACCATCAGCGGTGTAGCAGTCAGACACGGGGCGGGGAACAGGAGCTGATCCGGCGGTCGCGGCCCTCCTGCCCTCAGCACTGAGTTTAAGACCCGGCAGACCTTCATTTTCTCAGGAAGCAAAACTTAAAACAAAATGTCTCCTGCATCCTGTGATCCAGATTCGTCCTTCACAGAGGTGTTTATGTGCGCACGTGCACTCTTATCACATCTCCGCCGACACGCGCACACACCCGAGCGTTACAGGATGATGGGAATTACAGCAGCAGTCACGTGATGGGAAAAAGCGTCAGTGGAAATGTATCCGCGAATGAACTGGAAATAAAAGCATGTTTTACGCTCACGCTACTCTTATTTAAAGGTCCTGTAGTTGTCTGTTTTTTTTAACAAGTTAATGCAGAGCCTCCCCAAAGTGTGTGTGTGTGTGTGTGTGTGTGTGTGTGTGTGTGTGTTATTGCCCTCGGTAATGCATTTGTCCTAAACTCGATCTCACTGTTTCACTCCTCTTCCGAACGCACCGTTTCAGTGTCTGCACACACATGGTTTCCTCGGCACACAACCTCATTCCTGCTCATCAGTGCTGAGCATCTAATATGACGTCACATCAGGGAGGAGAATCGAATCAGCTTAAACACAAACAAAAAAAAAGAAATCAAAAAAGGACTAAAAGCTGGGAATGTTTTATTTTTCATGTCAGTTTACTTGAACGGTTTTCCCTTCTCTCAGTCAAAATGATCATTGCTTCCTACTGTATAAGCACATATTTTTATACACACACACACACACACACACACACACACACACACACACACACACTCTTTCCTACCCCCTCCCACACACAAAAAAGCCCTGCTCTTATTTAAATACATTTCTCTCCATTTGAATTCCTTCATTCCTTCTCAGACCACAAATTGGTTTTGAATCTGTGACAATTCACAACCTCCTGATGGCTTCAGACGTGAAAGCGTAAACACGCGGTGTGGGAGGAAGCCGAGGTTTCGGCGCTCAGGAGAGAGAGGGGCGGTTTGGCGGTGGGGGGGGGGGGGAGGGGGGGTGGGGTTCCTGGAATGGATGGGACACGGTATAGAAACTCGGTTGGAGTAAACAGAACTCGAGCCCGGTTCTGCTGTCGGTTCCAAACCCGGGAGTTCTGCGTTCAGCTCGATTTGCCCGCAGTGACTCAGAGACGTCTAACCGCGCGTGTTTATGGCGTGGAACTCCCGCCCGCGGATTAGACCTTAAGATTTTAGACGGGTCTTTTTCCAGGCCGCAGATTAAAAGCTCGCTCTGGTTTATTCTCACACAATGGACTGCGACTGTAACGGCCGCTCCACTCTTCCTGTCACGGCCCCTCGGCGGCGCGGTTTCCTCGGCACACAACCTCATTCCTGCTCATCTATTTGGAGTTTGGGGTTGAGGACGGAGGCCAAAGCCCGCGTGTGTCCCTCTCTGACCCCTGGAGGGTGTGGAATGTCCTACTGTCTCTCTGTCTCTTACAATCAGGACTGTGTCATAAAGAACTTTCCTTTTTTATCCCTGCTGCCTCTCTCTCTCGCTCTCACTCTCTCTCACACACACACACACACACGCACAGTCACATCTGTTTTTCAGATCTGCTTCTTTTCTTTACCAACTTTTTTTTTTTTTTCTGTCTCGCTCCATTTCCTTTTTTTTTCCACTCTGTTGACAGAACCTGGACGTGCAGATCGCCGTGGCTCGCCGCCAAGCACAATAAGGGCATCTGCAGCGCGGTGACGCGGGAGCTTGTGTGGGTTAAAACCGTCCCGGACGTCTACACGTCTGCACCCTGAGATGACACGCCACCCTGCCCATGTCCATCGTCCCATTGTCCTCACTCAACGATCACTCATTCTCACCATCATGATAACTTTTTTTTTTTGTGTGTGTGCAAGAAAAATCACTTCACATGAAGGCAAAACCCATTTTACATGAAATATATATAAATATAAAACTTTTTAATACTTTTTATAAGTTTCAAGACTTAATCTACTAAATCAGTACCTGTCCTGCTCCAGGTTTGGCACGAGCGTCCCCTCCTACTGTCCCTGTCTAGCTCCAGTTTGGCATTTCCTTTCCCCAGACGCCACCACGGACGCAGAACAATCCGAGCCGGTGGGATGAAAAACCCCTGGATGTGAAATTCTTTGAGAACATAAAGCAGTGTTATTGTGCTGAGATCTGAGAGCGCGGAGGACGGACGTCGGTGCTCACGCCTCCCTGTGTACGCCGTGTCCAGTGAGAGCAGACGGGAGTGGTGAAAACATAACCAGACGGCCAATAGGAGTGTGTGTGTGTGTGTGTGTGTGTGTGTGTGTGTGTGCGCGCAGGCTGATTTTTGCATCGTAGTGCTAAAGAGACATTTTTAAAAACAAGAACCATGTGTCAGAGGACTTGTACAAGGAACTTAGGGTCACACACACACACACACACACACACACACACACACACACACAGTGTAACTTAATACACCACAGATGGCCTCAACATCCACTTTAATCAGAAAAGACCCCGGGCCTTGAGCGGGGCGGGCACGCGAGCCCGTTATCTGCACATCACACCTCCCTGTCTGTTTTCACTAATTGCAGTGAAAGTCGCTCGGTCATATCTGTACTCCACTGTCTCGTGTCCCTCAGACGCCTCGGACATCCTGCAGAGGAGCGCTTGTTTTTGGGTGAACATGAAGCTCTATAGTGATGACTGTTCTGTGAACACGAGCTCAGGACTTTCACTCCGACGAGGTCGCGGCCCCCTGAGTGCAAAGACGTGGAGCATCATCACATATTTCTCAGGAAAAAGAAAAGGTTTCAGAGCCTCCTAGTGGCTCAATGGTGCAGCGCTCGCCCTATCATCAGGAGATGGCGGGTTCGATTCCCGGGTGGTGCTGTAACCTCTCGCAGCCGGAGGTCTAGAGAGAGCTGATTGGCCGAGCTCTCTCAGAGGGGAGGGATGAGAGGTACATAGTGCTCCCACATTAATCACGGCTCTACAGCCAGTCAGGGGCGTCTGTGAGCTCGCGCAGCGGAGGGAGCGGATAGCGCTGTCCTCCGAGTGTGTGACTCCGCCCCCAACGGTGCGCGAGCGAGCAGTTTGAAAAGATGCGGTCGGCTGGCGTCACGTGGTCCGGAGGAAACTGAGTGGTCGTAGAAGCCTTAATGTGGAGCCCCCTAGTGGCGGGGAGGAATTGGACACAACTAAAGTAGGGACAAAATCTTGGGGCCACACTTCATGCGGCGCGGCGGCTTAGTGGTTAGCGCTCGCACCTCCAGGGTCGAGGGTTCGATTCCTGCGTCGGGTTCTGTGTGTGCGTGGAGGTCGTATCTTCTCCCTGTGATCGGTGGGTTTACACACACACACACACACACACACATACACTCTCATTCTCTATATCGTTCTTGTCCTCGATTCCCCGCCATGCCACAGTGTGACTTAAATAAAATCATTTCCATGTCACTTTGCTGAATATATTTATCATTTCTTTAACTAGAGATGTCAAACTACATCACAGACCGAACAATTCGTTCACATGCTGTCAATTTTTGGCAGCTCCAGAGCGTTTCTAATCTCTTATTATGAAGTTCTCCAGTCCGTACACAGAGCACACACACACACACACACACACACAGCCCACTGATGCCCCAGTTTAAATAAAGACATGTGTTGTTTGATTACCAAACGCGGTACGAGGTTATGTTTGCAGTTTCCCTCTGATATGGGTTAACATTTAACTCGTGGGCTTTCTGTGCCTGTCCGTGACTCTGAACCTTATCTCCATCCAAAATAAACTCTCTGTAGACTTTATATATTACACCAGAGACTCTAAGCAGCAGGTTTGGGACAAATCAATTAAAAAAGGCCTAATGATCCTCTTTAACTTGTGTGTCTCTCCTGATTTACATTAAAAAACAGTGAAGTCATTATGGCGTTAATGGATTTCTGACTGAAATGAAACCGACGCTACAGAGAGATTTAACACGCATCGCGGCGTTAGTTACAGGTTTCAGTCGGACATTTTGAGGCAGAAAATGGAGCGATGTCCTGGTTGTGTTTTTGTGGAGGCGTCGTCGCTGGCTAACAGAGCTTTGTGCTGTCGGAGTGACCACAGGACATTAGAGAACACACTAACCCTCAATTATCCGGAAGACGCCGCGCCACTGAGACCGCGGCAGGAAGAAAATCAAACGCCATGTTGCATCATCTCGTGGAAAAATATCATGGAAAAGTCGGCCGAGTCGCTTCTGAACTGTTTACTCGTGACTTTGGGCTTCTAGTGCGAGGTAGAAGGTTCTCCTGAGGACAATCATTAATTAACTTCAGATCAAAGCTGTTCTAGCTCTCCTACAGATGCTTTAAATATGGTTTAATAACCAGAACAGACGCTCATATCTCATTATACAGTCTAACGTCCAGCAGGACCATGTGGTCCTCCAGCAAGGAGAACGTAAACACAGACGTTCGGGTGAACCACCAGGGGGTTACAGAGAGACTTTGGAGGTCAGGGAGCACTGCATTAAAAAAAAAAACAACAAAAAAAACTGAAAATAGGGTTAGCTTGTAGTGCACTATTGGTTAGAATGAACACTTCATCACTTGGAAAAGGCTTGAGGCATGTAGACAAACTGCTGAGTATCTAACGTAAGTATTTCTAAGGATTTCTGCAAATACAATCAGCGCTAGGATTTGTGAAAATAAAGCTCTGTACTAACACAAGTGACTGATGGTAAACAAGAATAAACTAAAGTTGTTAACCGTTAAAAGGTCAAATTACCGCAGGATCCTATTAAACATGAAACATTGAAATAGAAACAATCTTGAGATTCTTTTTATGTTCCCGTCTAATTTAACTTCTGTTAAGTAAAGGCGAATGAGTTTATTCTGTTTAATGATCAACTCATCTAGAACAGGACGAATATAAAGGGACTTTGGGCTTCTTTGGACACAGAGGGTGGAAAGATCTCCAAACACAATGAAGCTCGCTCGTCTGAGTCTGGCGAAACACCTGACCATGAAGCTGGCCCTGCTGCTGCTGTTATTGATGTTATCAACCAACGCTTTCCCAGCAGCAGAGGACACAGAGGAGCCAAACCTCGCCCCGGCGGAGAGTCGCGCGGCTTTCGTCGGCTCGGATGAAGTCCAGCTTATCGCTAACGGCCTCCTGCAGCTCGGTAAAAACCTGAGGGACTTTGTGCAAAAGACGAAGGGCCAGTTCAGCAACATCTTGCAAAAGCTCAACGTTTTCGACAAGTCCTTCAACCAGCTTTCTTTGCTGGCGAGCGACATCAAGGAGGAAGAAGAGGAACTGAAGAAGACCACTGCGGTGCTCAAAGCCAATAACGAGGAGATCAAGAGCCTGTCTCTGGAGATGAACTCCAAAGTTGAGGACATCATGAAGGAGAGGATCCAGCTCCGGGACCAGGTTGGAGGGCTTGAGGAGAAACTCAGTGGACTTTCTCGAGGTCTTCTCTCAGCAGATCAGGTTGCAGAAATTTCAGCACTCAAAGTAAGAATATTTGGGCATATATTGTATACAGTACGTCCTGTTAAAATAAGTTTGTCCAGTTTGTACTTAGACAATAGTTACACCAGACAGAATGGTGTAGACCTCCTGCACACTGACAAGCACAACACGAAGCTAATGCTAAGCACTGTGGTTGCTTCACATTTGCATCATGGAAGGAGGTTTAGAACTGGAGAGTCGAAGCTTGATCCTAGGCTTGAATGTGGTGCAGTAGCGAATGTTGACTTTATAACTCACTGTGAAGATTCTAAGTCATCCAGGTGAAGTTATCTGGAAGTTGAGTGGTGTCCAAGTCCAGCTGCCATGGCTTAACTTGCATAGATATAGATACTTTATAACTGGGAAATAATTCACTTTGAACTGATAATGCCACAGTAATGTGTGGTCAAGAGTCCAAGAGAGTGCTCCCTGGGGGGAGGGGCTTTACACTGTGACCTGTCAATCACAGCAACAGTGGCCAAATGCATCCATCTGTGCCCAAAGGTATGTGGAAGAGGGCGGATGGCACTTTCCACTGTGGTGGTTTCATGTGACTCAGAGAACAAGGCACATGCTGTACTAGCCTTCAACCTCCCCAGTTTTAGCAACTGCTTTGTCACATGAAAGAGAAGTGTGAGAAAACGTGTGAGAGAAAATGTAAATAATAAAAGATCTATACCAGCCATGAGGTGTAGAAACAGATTCAGGGACAACCAGGTGGAAATAAAGTGACATCACAGAAAAACTAAATCAGTTATGTGAAATGATATCAACCCAGGAAGTGATCCAAACCCAAGCAAGGAGCATCTCAGACCTGCTGAAGGTGGTGAAGGAGCAAAGCGGGCACTTGAACAACCAGAAAAACAAGATCAAAAGCCTGGAGAATAAGGTAGCGGTTTTTGTCCAACTAGGCCACTTGTATGAGTGACGCTTTCATAATAAACACAACATGACGCTGTTGTCAATTGTCCTCTAGCTCAACTCAGAAGGGGTTCAGGAGACTTTGTCCAAGTTCAGCTGGGACGCAGAAGCCTACAGCGTGTCAGATTATTTGTCCAACTGTTCCATCGATGGGAGCTTTTCAAGTGGTGAGAATTCCAGTGATTTTTGAATGTTTTAGCAATTTCTTTGTACTAAATGTGTGAGCGATTTGTTCTGGAGGTTTCCCCAGAGACTGTGGTGAGGTCTTCAGTGGTGGAGAGAAGACCAGTGGCCTGTATCCCATTAAGCCAAACGGATCCCAACCATTCCTTGCGCTCTGCGAATTCACGGAAGGTAACAATACCCACAAGACTCACAGCCTGTCGTAACGCCTGAAATATCCATGAGTGGAATACTGTAGCTGTAGAATGATGTCCTGATAACATGAGCTCTGTTCCTCGCAGAGGGAGTGTTTACAATCATACAGCGCAGACAAGATGGCTCGGTCGATTTTAACCAGTCCTGGCAAAGTTACGAGGACGGATTCGGGGACTTCAAGAGTGAGTTATATATTTGGAATGTTGGTTCTCCACGAAACTAAAAATACACCAAATGAGAGCTGAACTCACTGCATTGACAGGGAAGCACTAGGAAGCTGATTTCTTAAAGTTTGCCTTGATCAACAATGAATTTATGACTACATTTAATACATACAGCGCTCAAAGAAAAAGTACACGGGTTCCTGGAGTATAAGTCTTGCTTTTTTTTCCTTTTTTTTTTTAACCCTGGACTATAAGAGCCTGTGCCTGAATGGTGGCTCAGGTGTGATGTCTCTAGGTTTGGGATCTGAGATTTAGGGATCTGAGGATCTGGGATTGAGCCTCTATAGCCCATACTACCCAGCCACAGCATGCAGTGCTGGTCCCAAGCCTGATAAGAGAATGGGAGGGTTGTTTCAGGAAGCGTATCCGGCTTGAGGAAATCTTTTGTGGTGACCTCTTGGCGGGACGCAGCTGAAAGTAAGCTTTAGCGATCCTGGTGCTAATTAATTGGTCCATCCATCCATCTAGGAACCTCTGTAGTCCAACTAGGGACTGTGGAGGCCAATGGAGACCAAATTTGGTGGTTAATGCTGCATTTTTAAGGGGACTTTGCTATTGCTCACCATTTGGCATAAACAAAAATTATATTTTAAATGTCATAGAAATGTTATATTCTGTGATTTGGCAGAGATGTTGTGCCAAGACTCAATCGCAGCTGCTTCGCTCTGTTTAGGTAGCACCACGATCAGCAGATCTTTGACCGTCATTGTAGGAAACAACATTCCAGCAGCAGTGACATCATGGCGATTACAGCTTGTTCACTATACTCTGCAGGTGAGTTCTGGCTTGGTCTGAGGAAGATCTTCTCCATCGCCCAGCAGGGTGGCGCTCTCCTGCGCATTCAGATGGAGGGCTGGAAACAGGAAACTCATACGAGGGAGTTCCAGTACGTGCTGGAGGGCCCTGACTCCAACTACACCATCCACCTCAGGACAGGAGATCTGCCCTCGGGTACGGACGTCCCCACAGGACTGAGGTTCTCCACAGAAGACCACAACGATCGAAACATGCTCAAAGGCTCCCAGTGTGCTCATGATTATACAGGTACAGAGCCGTTCCATACATCATGTGCAGTGAGAAACAGGTGCTGGTCCTCATTTACTGGGACGAATACAGGAGCTATTGTTAAGACAATTGGAGAATGAACTTGTGTAACATTACATAAAATCATATAACAGTTGATGAGTTATGGAGATATTCAAAACGTTACAAAAATAATGGCGCCATATAAAAAGATGTATAGTGTATAGTTCAGGTCGCCATCGCACTATGCAACAGCCAGGCTGCGCTACTGGATGATTAAGCACATGCCAGACTTTTTACTCTTCATTTTGTCATTGTGCCAATTGGTGTTGAAGAATGTACTTGTGTAAGTAACATTTGTAAACCTGGCAGGAATTTTCAGTTCAGGTTGTGCACGGTGTCTACGCACAGCTTTATTAAACGTGATTTACGATTTACAATCTTCCAACAAGTTTCTTTATCATCATACGCTGTTGCAGATCGATAGCATCTTAGAGCTCAGAAGCTTGACATGGTTCAATTGTATGTTATGTTTAAGGAGGCTGGTGGTTCAGCACCTGTGGAGACGTCAACCTGAATGGAAAGTGCATCGGGAGCCCGCCTCGCAGGAAAGCCATCCAAGGGAAGCCTGATAAAAGACGCTTCAAATCCACACGGATTTCCATTCGTCACCATCAGGAAGCGTAGAACCTCGAAAGAAACCGAGTAGAAACGTGTTCAGACTTTGTAACCACACGAAAGCTGATCCACCGAGCATGAGAACTGAGCAACGTGTCGTCTGCTAGACAACAAAACAGGTCCTGTGTCCTTTTTACCCTTAACGGCTCTGCATTAAATTGGACGTACCAAACACACACACACACACACACACACACACACACAAGCGTGATTTGTCTCCATTATTTCTTTTGTTATCCTAATTAGCTTTTTTCCAGAGGGAAGAATCCTGACTCTAATGATAAAACCCAGGTTTTGCTGATTAAGGTGAATTTTGTTTAGTCTTTCGTCGTCACTGTTAAGCTCCATCATTTCGGACGTTTTGATTACGGTATTTTGCTGCGCATGTGGTTTGCGTGGCATGTTTTACATTTCACAAATCAGAAGATTTCCATATGTATAGAAGTCGAGGATGTAAAACAGACAGAGGCCGTGAGAACAGAAATGCGTAAACTTGTCCCAGGGCAGGACGGCACATTACATGTGTGTGTGTGTGTGTGGGTGTGTGTGTGTGTTCAGGTCATCACATGACGCCGAAGAATCCAAACTTCATCTGCATCTGTATGTCATTTAAATCCTTTACTTTACTGGGAAACCACAGAATTTTGGAAGTTACAAACCCTCGGGATGGCACTCACATCGGGATTCTTATTACTAATACATCAGCCTAGACCCTTTTTGTTTTTACAGCTTCTGACTTACAGTATAATAAAGTTCTTGAAAGGGTTTTGTGTAGTTTTTGAGTAGTTGTTTAACTGCAGCATGCTAGCGTTAGTTAGCCAATGCTAATGTTGGGTAAATCTGCCTCGTTTGGGAATATAATGCTCCTGCTACCACCTAGTGTTACTGAAAGATAGAAGGCCAAGTGTGTGAACAGGAAATCCTGCTCTCACTCACCGAAACCAAATTACAAGGTAAATCTATAAAACCTTTTTCACAACACAGAAATGACGTACAGGTATCTATATAAATAAGAGAAAGGTTTCGTCTGTACGGCGGTCAGAACTCGGCGCTCTTTCTTTACATTTCATACACTGGAGGAGCAGAAACCAGTCTCAGAAACATGTTCTGTCTGTCTGTCTGTCTGTCTCTCAAGCCACCAAAATCCTCACGAAACACACACCAAAGCGCGACACAACGTGGCACATGGAGGACAAAAGAAGTAGAACTTAGTGTAAACAAGGCGTCAGATACTCAACCTTACAGAATGTGATTTCTGTCTATTAATAAGTGAGACAGAGAGTTCTGCTGTACAGAGAGACACACACACACATGGACGTGGACTTCAACCTCTAATAATCATAATAATAATAATAATAATAATAATAATATCACTCATTACATTAAAGCTAAATCAACTGTTTTCTGTAAGGAAACTGTGTGCGCCACCATGTTGTCCTGTGTTGCGTCAGTGTTCCGCACTGGGAATTCTGGGTTGTATGGATTAGAATGCTGTAGCAGAGCAGAGGAACCACTAGCATGCAGAAGATTCTCCAGGACCAGGGTCGCGACATCGCGTGCTAGGACAAGGCTTCCGCGACTTTGCCGTGGTTAACCTTGACTTTCTTCAACCTTGTGAGGAAAAACGATTCTTGAATAAGTTCTCTGTACAGTTAAGGCTTTGGAGTCTTTCTGATGATCAGACCAGACAATCAGACGGAGAGCCAGAAGAACCCTGAATCACGCTGTGGTTAAATAGCGGTTAGTGGAACCACACGTGTTCTCATGTCATGGAGGAGAAAGTTCTGCGTGGAGGTTAAGTAGAGCAGCACTCGAACACTCTTCTTCTTTAATTATAGTTTATTATAAAAGGGGGGCCACCTTGTGGTGTTATTTGGCATTACTGTTTATCCACATTAAGGTATTCTCTATGAAACATACGAGAGCTGAAGGCAAACACAACACACTGGCATCGGCCCAATGATGGCTTTAAACACCAGGTTCTGCAGGGACTGTAGGCGTTCCACAAGCTGCATCCACCTGGGAGATATTGTCTTTGTCAGAGCAGTTAAATGAGAATAAAGGATAAGACTTTTGAGTAATCTGAAACATACGCGATCACGGGTCCTGTTGCCTCCTTAAAACACAAAACGACTCTTTTTGCAGTTGTTTGTGCTCTTCAGGGCCTCTTGGCTCCATCTTCAGGTTGTATAAATCTTTTCTTTTCTAAAGAGTTTATCTGTTGCGTACTGTGTCCTCTGCAGTTCAGTGCAGGTCTTCTCTTCACATGGTGCAGGAATTTGGGGTCAAAGCCAGTGACACGGCTTTCTCCAGGAGCACACAGGGTTAAGGGTCAAAGGGAACAACTGTGGCACTGGGGCTCCTTTGAGCAGCGAACCCTCAGCCCTTACCTTACACAGAACCTTTAAAGAACCTTAAGGATTCTAAATCTTTCTTTGCAATCAACAGCTCATACCATAGGGTGCCAAAATTAGCATTAGCAAGCGAGTTTAGCTTAGCGCTCCATTGAGGAACGCGTGCTCTGACGAGGCATCTTCCTTGTGTTGTGAGCGTGGAGTGTGACAGTGATGCCCCTGCACATGTGTGAGGAGGAACTCGTCTTCTGTTACTCTCTTCCACTGCCAGTTTATTTTTAGCCTCCTAACGTCGCACGCTGCTCCTGGAACGCCAGCACTCTTCCCGGCACTCCGCTCTCCTCGCTCCTCATTCTCGGCGCCGTGACTGAGCAGCGCGCACCAACGCTGACCCGACCCTGTGGTTCTCTCTGAGCGATGGAGGACAGTCCTCTACAGGTGCTGCATGTGGAAACCGCTCCGTATCCTGACCAGCGGCCCGGCCCCAGCGGCCTCAGGAAGAACGTCCGCGTTTTCCAGTACAAAGCGAACTACCTGCAGAACTTCATCCAGAGTATCTTCTCCTCCATCGACCTGCGAGACCGCCAAGGATCCACCATGGTGGTGGGAGGAGACGGTCGCTACTTCAACACTGCCGCCATCGAGGTCATCGTACAGATGGCGGCGGCCAACGGGGTCAGTCGCTAGCTTTTAATAACCTTCTCCCGCTCAGCAGTAATCAGCGGCAGGTCTTTGTTTTCCTCGGTTTGTTTTCACTTCTTATCTTTCTCTCTCTCTCTCTCGTATCCTGTTCAGCCGGGTTGTTTTCAAATTCTCTACTATATTTACAGAATTAAATTAGCTGACTGTGATTTAATATGTTGTAAAAAAGAAAAGGATTTTCCCCTACAACAATGCAGCGTGTAATCGCAGATGATTAGCGAGAGTCAGGTGCAAGCGAGCTGCAAAACGATCCTCTTAGCCAGAGCCGTGAGATCACGCGGACCTGCTTTTGTTGTTGTCTCCGGTCCAGCGCGGATATTTGCTCTCCACACCTCGGCTTTGGTGCCGATATTTATAGACGGAGCAGATTGTAAATAAACTTATAATTTAGCAGGTCAGATTCCAGCGCAGGTGGAGAAACATGAGCGTAACGGCTGTAGTGTTAAAAACGAGAACAGACTCCTGATTCGCTCCAAAGTTCAAATATGATTTTCATCTGTGACATTAATAAACTTACAAAATAACCAGAGATATAAAAGAGACAACCTTTAAAAAGTTCTGTGTTTCCTTTATCCATGTTTCAGTGACTATTAGCTCACCGCGTGTCACGACCTGCTTATCATCTGTACTAATTAGCTCTAGGTTTGTTTACAATAAAATAAAAGCTCACGTTGTCCAATTCATATAAACTCATATAAACTCAGCAACACATTCTCAATTCAAAGTTTTGCACAAAGTGTCTTCTCCTTAAAAGACACACGATCACCGTGCGAGACACTTCCAGCACTTCCGCAGATTTGCTCGATGTTATTTTATTGTATGCGCTTCTTTTCCCCGTCAGCACTTGTGTGTGTGTTTTAGCTTCACTGCTGCTTACCGTCTGCTCCCGTGTTATTCAATGCTGCTGCTGAACTGCAGTTTCCCTCGGGATTAATAAAGATTTTACGAGAGCGAGTCCAAAATTATCCGCGCTCTGGCTGGACGTTATTTTAATTTAAGTTTTAGAAAAGACAAATACGTCATTTTTGGACATAAACTCTTTGCTATTCAATACACTTTGTCCGTCTGATCGTCGACAAGCTTTCGTATCCCCTCGTTAAAAATGTTCCAGGCCGAGCCGCGAGCCGCCGATGCACCTGAGCTGAGCCTCTTCATCAGAAGTGAGTCTTCATCCTCGTAGAGCTGCTTTCTGGGGACCGAACAGGTGAAAGTCCTGTGACGGAGTGAGATCAGGACTATAGGGAGGACGCTTTAGTAAAAATATAAATGATTATGAATCAACTTGGACACACGTGGACCTTACAGCACAGTGAAATGGTATTTTCACGTCACAGCGCCGCCTGGAGCAGATACAGTTAAATCGAGGGATCAACATGGCAACTTGACAGTGTTGGGGCTCGAACCACCGACCTTCCGATCAGTACCCCAGTAACCCGCAGCTCTAACCGATTGCGCCACACCTCAAAATGAGTTTACAGTCGTCATGCGAGACCGCGACGCCCTCGGGTAGCGCTCCATCTGAGGTTTAGTCTTCATCTCTTCAATAAGTGTGTCACTCTAACGAGCTCTGCTGATTGCTGAACCTTTTTCCTGATGCTGTTCCAATACTTCTGGCCCTTTGAGAAGTAAGCATTGATGAATGTTCCAGCTGATGGACGACTTTTTAACTTTTTCTCGGTCGGTGATTGAGGATGTTTCTGTTCCACACTCTGCCGTTTACTCTCAGACTCCGAGTGATGAATCTAGTAATTATTCTCTTCAAGAAACTTTCACCTTCGTCACGCTTGTTTGGTTGCAGATCGCCAACGCTTGTGAGTTGTGTTGACACCTGGTTCACCCTCAGAGCACAAAAACACACAAATCACTGCACTCTGCTCATCATTCGTAGCAATCACGAGTGTGCCGTCCGTGTTCGCTCGCACTGCAGTTACACATGAACCGATGCAACCCGTTCACACACACACACCTGCACAGCGGTGACCGGGGACACGGCGGCCTCGAGCGGAGAGCGCTGATGAGGCGGAGCAGCCGACAGGAGTTTTAATATAACTGAAGTGCGGATCACATTTCATTCACTTTCGCATCTTATGTTATGATGAAAAATCCCTAATTAGATATAGATTATTTAGATTTTACAGTATTTTTATTTTTAACCTCTGAAATCGTCTGCATCATTAAACAGTAATACGCCCAGCGTTGCTAGATTTTCTTAAAGAGTAAAACTCTCCATCGTCAGTGTTTAATATTATAGACGTGAATGATTTCCGAGCAGGACACTGGATGCTGCGTGTTGACAACTGCTGATCCCGCGCAGCTCACCCGTCCCCTGTCACTTCCCGTCTCAGATCGGCCGCCTGGTGATCGGTCAGAACGGCATCATGTCCACACCGGCGGCGTCGTGCGTCATCAGGAAGTTCAAGGCCATCGGTGGGTTCGTTCTCACCGCCAGCCACAACCCCGGAGGACCGGACGGAGATTTTGGCATCAAGTTCAACATTGCTAACGGAGGTGAAGCGATACCGGAGTATCGACGGTTAAACGAGTATCGAATCTTAATCTAGTTGTATATAATGAAACGGTGTTGTTTTATTTTGCTCTGGCTCGAAGGTCCCGCCCCCAGCCCCGTGACCGATAAGATCTTCCAGATAAGCCGCGGTATAGAGGAGTACGCCATCTGCCCCGACCTCACGGTGGACCTCACCACACTCGGCAGGCAGAGCTTCGACCTGGAGAATAAATTCAAACCGTTTACAGGTAGGTGAAAGCGTTTCTGGTGGCCTTGGTACACTACATGAACAAAAGTTTGTGCACCCTTGATCAGCGCACCTGAATGTGGTTGCCCATGAAGAACACTGTATAACCGGTATGATGACGCCCCCGTGAGCCAGCTCCATGAAGACGTAGCGTGTTACAGTCAGAGTGTGTTGAAATGGAAGAACTGGAGTGAGAGCCCTGACTGAACTCAACCCTACTGAACCCTCGGCTTCGGCCTGAGCTGGAATTGAATCCGGAGCCTCCTCACCGTCCCAGCATCAGAACCCGAGCGGGCTCAGTAACAAATTTCTACAAACACGTCTTTCAGAGGTGCACTTACTTTTGGTTTTCTACTGTACATCCAAAATCTCCTCAAATCTCCACTGCTTCACCACTGACAAGTGGATCAACATCTTGATTTGTTCATGTCCACCTCTTGGCCATTTCCATACATTTGTTCTAGATGTTACTTTCATACCAGTTGAGTTTTATAAGTAAAGTTTAGTTTTCTTCCTGATGTGCAGTCGAGATCGTGGACCCGGTGGAATCCTACGCCAACATGCTGAGGAACATCTTTGACTTCGCGGCGCTGAAGGAGCTTCTCTCGGGACAGAACCACATACGCATCCGGTTAGACGCCATGCACGGAGGTACGGCAGGAACTCCGCTCTACTTCTGAGCACGATACAGGACACATAACAATAACTACGGATTATGTAGCGCACAAATTAGCACTGCAAGCCTTCAAGATATAAGATGTACAGTATCTCACAAAAGTAAGTACACCCCTGACATTTCAGCAACCACATTATTATATGTTCTGAAGGGACAATACTATAGAAATGAAACTTGGATCTACTTTGGATTTACAAACTGCGTCACTGTGCAGTTTGTATATCAGTACAGATTTACAGTCCTCTAACAATAACTCATCCTGCAGACTTTATTGTCTAAATAACCGGCTACGGAAATGAGTAGACCCTCAGTGAACATGTCGAAACTGTGTCCAGAGTGCCAGCATTGTGTGTGAGCACCGTTGTTATCTATCACGGCCTCCTGGACCTGGACTTCACCAGAGCTGCACATGGAGTTACTGGGATCCTCTTCCAGTTCTCATCATCTGTACTGTTATACAGGCTGCACATGGAAGTTTCAGTTCTATAGTATTGTCCTTTGAGAAAATGTTTACTGAAATTAGAGGGGTGTACTTACTTTTGTGAGTGGGTGTATATACAGTAATACATACTAATCATTACAGCAGAAGCAACTTTGTCGAAACCTGGGTCAGCTAGAGTTTCCAGCCTAGTAAGGGGTTAGGGTTAGGGTTAGGGTTAGGAAGCCCTGTAGCATTTACTGCATTGTTGAAATGACATTTCAGAAAGCCAAAGCAGTCTATTCTCTGTCTCTAATCCAAAGTGAAAAGTGTCGCCTATAAAAGGGGGAGGGGAGGGGGTTGTATCTGGTCAGTCATTTCACATACGGAAAGAAAAAACACAACAAACCAGATGTTATCTCTGCGTTTCTGTAACTGGCCCGGTTCAGATTTAATCACCGTCATAACAACATCTAGCTGGAGTTTGGCTTCACTGTAACTGGACCTGGCACAGAACCCCGAGGTGTTTGGTTTCGTTTCGCTTGGCAGCATCGGTGCCGTCTGGCCTCCTGACAGTCTGATATGCTAAATTTAAAATTTCAAGCTCTGTCCCTTATCAGTTTGAGATATCACCATCATGTAAATGTCTCCAAGTTTAAGGATAAAACTGTCGGACAAAATACAGAATCAGTGCTGATTTTATTTTTCAGAATTTGTTAAACATATAATACAGAAAATGTGTGTGTGTGTGTGTGTGTGTGTGTGTGTGTGTCAAAGAATAAAAAAAATCTTCAAATCTTATCTATAAAAAAAATAAATAATAATAATAATAATAATAATCTGTAGTGTCCGTGATGTCAAATTCATGTTACAATATCTTAACAATTTAGCATTTTAGAATAATAAAATGTTTTTTTCATGTTTTTGTCTTTTCATGTGAAATCTAAACTGGACGAGTTTCATCTGAATGACAGTTAAGATCATGAAAAGATTTGAATTCAAACAGACAAGTTACAGACACTAAAACATAAAAGGGCATTAAGTTGTATTTAGCAAATATGTTTTTCCATTTATCTGATCAAAATATAAATGTGTATGTGTATTTATGCACAGACCAGGAGGTAAGAACATTAAGTGATATATAATAAGTGTCTCATATCGGATCAAATAACACCATGTTTCATATGTTTTTAATGAGAGAATGTCATTAATGTCTTTTCTCATATTTGTCTCAATAACATACAACATTCATCACCTGCACAGAACTACAGGACGGAATCATCCCCGTTAGCGCGACAGATCCAAGCGGTTTAGTCTTTGATCTTTGGTCTGATTGTGATGTAAATCGATCACAGTCTGTACACCACATGACTACTGAGACTTTCGCTCTGTATAGCTAAACCTCAATAAGTTCCCGAAGTCTAATGTTAAAGTGCACGCAAGTCATTTTTATAAATCCCCATGTGTGAGAGTCTGATATTATAATCCGTCACCTTCTGGATTCTGTCTCCATGTTCGTCCTGCAGTGGTTGGCCCATATGTGAAAAAGATCCTGTGTGAGGAACTCGGTTCTCCTGCCAACTCGGCCATTAACTGCGTCCCTCAGGAGGACTTCGGTGGACAGATTCCCGATCCGAACCTGAGCTACGCTGCAGATCTGCTCGAGACCCTGAGGAGCGGCCAGTTCGACTTCGGGGCCGCTTTCGACGGTGACGGTGTGGGTGTTTTTACTGAGAGTTACACCATTTCGCATGAACACACCATCCTCCAAAGTCTATCAATATTTACTTTATCTGCCAGTCGAGATTATTATAGCAGAAAATAAATGAATAAAAAGGAGTCATGTGACCACAAGAATAATGAAGGTGTTGGAGACCCAGTGGATCTCAGGCATCTTCCTCAGCCCAGCTGACCCGGTGTCTCCTCCTCCTCCTCCTCCTCTTCCTCCTGTTCTGCAGGACCGCAACATGATCTTGGGGAGAAACGGCTTCTTCGTGAACCCCTCGGATTCGGTGGCTGTAATCGCAGCGAACATCTTCTGCATCCCTTACTTCCAGCACATGGGCGTGAGAGGCTTCGCCAGGACAATGCCCACCAGCGGAGCGCTCGACAAGTAAATATGACTTTTTACAGATCCCATTTTGAGGTAAATAAACAATATGGCGGTGTTGTGGTGTAGTGGTTAGCATGGTTGGTTACGGAATCAAGCTTTTCAGGCTGAATGTGTAATTATGTTGAGACCTACAGTATCATGTGTAAACACTACAACAATCCCTGCTTTACTCATCTTTGCTCCTCACAGCTCGTCCTGGACAGAGTAGTAGTGCTAATGATCCATGAAGATGATCGATTAGTTTTGCTTAAAAATAAACAGAGTTTCCCTGAGCTGAATGTTTCTCGCAGTGCCGGCATGACTCAGGGTGGAACGCCGAGGTCAGTAATTTGACTCTGTTGCATTGCAGCGTGGCTAAAGCCACCAAGATCCAGCTGTACGAAACTCCGACTGGCTGGAAGTTCTTTGGGAAGCTGATGGACGCGGGTCGCCTCTCGCTGTGTGGGGAGGAGAGCTTCGGCACAGGTAGCTCACGGAGCGGACGCCGCCAAGGGCCGAGTTATTCCCCCTTTATTCAATTCTTTACTCGGTTCTGTTCAATACTGTCCAAAGTAGCAGCTCTCAGGTAGAAACTATGACGCTTCCCCGGAGATTCTGTGATTTATTGATTGATTTACTTATAGATTTATTGATTTATTCTCATTACAGTGGTGGAAATCACATCACACCATTTCAAAGATGTCGCATTGACTCTGTTTTTGTCTGGTTACTTAAATGAAGTGTGTTTAACTCCGATGCAAGTACAGTTCGGTCTACAAATATTCTGTCATCCTGGGATTAAATGTGTCCCGTCATAAAAAGCGTTCTCTCTAGAACTGAACTCTGAGCAGTGATGCGTCTCGGCCTGAAGTTGCCCGTCTGCTTGAGATCACGCTGTTCAACACTAGAGTTTATAATAATGCTGAATCACATCTCTGACCACCGGAGGTGAAAAGACAATTCAGTGATGTATCGTGATTCTTGTGTGGTAATTCGTGACCGACTCCAAAATCGATTTTTGGAGGATTTATTATTATTATTATTATTATTATTATTATTAAATTAGTGTTCGGTAATATGTTGCAGCTCTTCTGTAATCCTGCAGGTGGCGCACTTTAAACTATTTACACCCTGTCAGGCGGCACAGCATCCCATCTGTTAAGAGCAAATTATATTCGACGTTTGTGTTGAATTGGAACAGAAAGACGATATAAAACCTGGACAGTTAATAAACTCATGATGAGTTCAGTAGGTGAGAATCGGACTGCAGATCGACATCACGTGGAGTTCTTCGGTCTCGTTCCAGGCGCTGATCACATCCGTGAGAAGGACGGGCTTTGGGCCGTACTCGCCTGGCTCTCCATTCTGGCTTTTAGAAAACAGAGTGTTGAGGAAGTGATGCTCGATCACTGGAAGACCTACGGCAGGAACTACCACACCAGGTCCACCTACCAACCACACCACCTTTCTCATTATAGCCAATCAGCTATTAAACCTGAATGGATTTGCTGATTTTTTTTTACAATTTCGTCGCCTCGTTTGAGAAGCCGCATCAGTGTTTGTCCTCATGTCTCGGGTGCGCCGTTCTCGTCCGTCCCCTGTCGGTCTGTAGGTACGACTACGAGGACGTGGAGATAGACACGGCCGTGGACCTGATGCTGGACCTCGAGGTCGTCATCTCAGACAAGGCGTTCGCCGGACAGAAGTTCACGGCAGGACAGAAAACCTATGAAGTGGAGAAAGCAGACAACTTCGAGTACACCGACCCTGTCGACGGAAGCTCCACGAGGAACCAGGTGACGCAAAGCACATGAGATCCTCCTGGTCTGTTTAAACATCTGAACTGAGAGTGAATTTTAAAAAAAAATCTCCCTGCCCACAGGGTCTGCGGATTATATTTAAAGGCGGCTCTCGCATTGTCTTCCGTCTGAGTGGGACAGCGTCGGGGGCCACGATACACCTCTACGTCGACTGCTACGAGAAAGATGAGACTGAGATTCTACAGGATCCTCAGGTGACTCCAGCTGCTTTCTGGAACAATAATGGATTTTTTCAAAACTATGAAATAAAACACATGGCATGAGGTCGTTAAGTAACAACACTAACAGTCAGGTGTTATTATAAGGCAGGAACAGTATTGTGTGTCGAGTGTGTTTGTAAACCCCATCGAGCTCCATGATGAAACTGTCTCTCATGGATTATTTTTTTATTTTTTTATTTTTTTGCTCCAACATTTCTGAAACTGATTATAAATAATAAAATTGTGCATATTACAATTAAGTTGATTTTAGCAATGTAAATGAAATCGGTTTGTTGATTAAAAGGAGGAATCACTGAGGTCTGAGGCCACCGGTGTGTTTAACAGACTGTGTTTCTGTCGCTCAGGTGAAGGTGGTGGAGCTGCTGAACATCGCGCTGAAGGTGTCGCAGCTGCGCGAGAGGACGGGGAGGACCGCGCCTAATGTCATCACATGATATAGATTTGTGCTTTTGTTTTACTCTTTTGTAATAAAAATTCACTTTTGGAAGAAAAAACAAAAAGTCGTCGTGCCGTTGATGGCGTCATGCTGTCCCGTGTACAGTACTCACCTCACCGAGTGTGTGTGTGTGTGTGTGTGTGTGTGTGTGTGTGTGTGCGCGCGCGCGCGCGCGCATTATGTTGCGTTGTTGCCATGCAACAGCTAAAGAACATGGGCTCTCACCTTGTGGAACAATACCGCCAAATGTAAGTTTACTTTAATATGTAATGGGTTTTACACACATAGTAACTAACACACACGTGCTGATCTGAGTTTTTATAGTAATTTTACTAAATATATATTGATTTTAACTCATACTGAAGTCCACAAGAAGCCTGTGGTCTGTGCTTACAACTTGATTTTATGATAGCATGGGATAATAAGTCTGTGTTTAACTGGTTCCCTGGACATATACTCAGGCCACACCTCCTTCACTGGACATATACTCAGGCCACACCTCCTTCACTGGACAGATACACAGGCCACACCTCCTTTACTGGACAGTCACTCAGACCACATCCTTCTTTATTATACACTCACACAAGCCACACCTCCTTTATTATATAGTCACACAGGCCACACCTCCTTTTTTAGACAGTTACACAGGCCACACCTCCTTTACTGGACAGATACTCAGACCACACCCTTCTTTATTAGACACTCACACAAGCCACACCTCCTTTATTATATAGTCACACAGGCCACACCTCATTTTTTAGACAGTTACACAGGCCACACCTCCTTTACTGATCAGATATTCAGGCCACACCTCCTTCACTGGACGGTCACTCAGGCCACACCTCCTTTACTGATCAGATATTCAGGCCACACCTCCTTCACTGGACGGTCACTCAGGCCACACCTCCTTTACTGATCAGATATTCAGGCCACACCTCCTTCACTGGACAGTCACTCAGGCCACACCTCCTTCACTGGACAGTCACACAGGCCACACCTCCTTTACTGGACAGTCACTCAGGCCACACCTCCTTTACTGGACAGTCACTCAGGCCACACCTCCTTTACTGGACAGTCACTCAGACCACACCCTTCTTTATTAGACACCCACACAAGCCACACCTCCTTTATTATATAGTCACACAGGCCACACCTTCTTTTTTAGACAGTTACACAGGCCACACCTCCCTTACTGGACACACAAGCCACCCCCCCCCCTTTATTAGACACCCACACAGGCCTCACCTCCTTCACTGGACAGATACACAAGCCACACCTCCTTTACTGGACAGTCACTCAGACCACATCCTTCTTTATTATACACTCACACAAGCCACACCTCCTTTATTATATAGTCACACAGGCCACACCTCCTTTTTTAGACAGTTACACAGGCCACACCTCCTTTACTGGACAGATACTCAAACCACACCCTTCTTTATTAGACACTCACACAAGCCACACCTCCTTTATTATATAGTCACACAGGCCACACCTCCTTTTTTAGACAGTTACACAGGCCACACCTCCTTTACTGATCAGCTATTCAGGCCACACCTCCTTCACTGGACGGTCACTCAGGCCACACCTCCTTTACTGATCAGATATTCAGGCCACACCTCCTTCACTGGACGGTCACTCAGGCCACACCTCCTTCACTGGACGGTCATTCAGGCCACACCTCCTTCACTGGACGGTCACTCAGGCCACACCTCCTTCACTGGACGGTCACTCAGGCCACACCTCCTTCACTGGACAGTCACTCAGGCCACACCTCCTTTACTGGACAGTCACTCAGACCACACCCTTCTTTATTAGACACCCACACAAGCCACACCTCCTTTATTATATAGTCACACAGGCCACACCTTCTTTTTTAGACAGTTACACAGGCCACACCTCCCTTACTGGACACACAAGCCCCCCCCCCCCCTTTATTAGACACCCACACAGGCCTCACCTCCTTTATTATACAGTCACAAAGGCCACACCTCCTTCCTTGGACAGTCACTCGGGCTGTAACACCAGTACCGTGGCAGGTGTGAGACACACCTCCTTTACTAAGAATGACTGACTGACACACAGTGGCCACTCCCCATTTACACACCTCCTTTACTAAGACAGGTGCAGAGGCCACACCTCCTGTGATTCAATTATCTGACTGAGGAAGGCATTAAATTTATACATAATACATAAAACAGTGTTACTTACTCAGAGCGTCACAGTGCTGTCTGTGTCTGACTCACACGGCCCTCGTGTCTGAAAAACGTTTTGTTTCATGTTTAGACGCAGCGGCTCCTCCTGTCCATGACGCAGAGAGACAGGAACGCTGGGAGAGTGAAGTGGACAAGCTGATAGCGTGGACAGACTCGCTGTCTTTCGAGGAACTGGACGGACCGTGACTCAGACTTCAAGCTCAAGAACCGGAAAGATTCGGAAGACTCGACCGTTCAGTAGCGACACAAGAGAGGATGAAGACGGGAAAATGTAAAAGAATTCATTTCAGTACAACTGATTTTTTAATTCAGTACTTAAATATTTAAGTATTTAAATACGTGAGCGTGACGAGGCGCTCTTACACACGACTGGCTTATTTACTTCTTAGAAAGAAAAAATAAAAACCCAGAAGGCTTTCACCAATAAAATAAAGAGAATTTTATTGATAAAGAGAAAGTTTTAATGAACTTGACAAACACATGAATAACAAAGCAGCGAATTGAAACAGCACATTTGATTATCGGAAACATCCAGATCCCTCGTAATTGACCTGCGCTGTGAGGATTCTGTGCAAACCGCAGAGGAAAGCATGATGCAGATCTGTAATAGAACTATTTAAAAGGTAAAAATATATACTGTATATTTAAAGACGGCACGGGAGGAAACATTACACGGGTCGTTCTTTCCTTAATGAGATTTTTTCTCTCTCCATCTGATGATTTCGAGTCAGCATGCCTTTGTGCATCGTGTGTATCAGACTTTAACCCATAAACAAACACTGTATATTTCTGGCGCAAACGTGTCCAGCCGTGGCTCGAGTACTGGAGACAGAAATCACAAGTGTGTGATATAAAAAAAACTCAAACAAAACACAAGCACAGGATTTAAAAGAGTCGCGGCGGCATGAGATGAGATTCTTCCACAGCTGTGTAACTGTTGCGTGTTTTATTGTGAACAGGGACGGAGCAGCTTCTCTCTTTTAATTTTTTTTTTCTTCTTTTTTGCAAGAAAGAGAATCAGAGAATAATTTTTTTCACCTGACTTATTAAACATTAACATTGAGTACAGAAAAAAAAAATGTCTACTGACAACTACATCTTTTTTTTTTTTTTTTCACTAAAAAAAAAAAAAATACTGGGCGGAGTCTATACGACTGTGAATAAACAGGAGCAGAGATTGGGTTTTTATTTGCTCCAAATTGTGTCTCAACACAATGACTTTCTCAAAACACAACCTCAGACATTCCTTCTTCGTGCTCACGCAGAAAGCGTTTTTATTAGTTTATGATTATTATAATATATTTTTTTATAATATAATTATTACACGTATCTCATAAACACACACGCCAACGTCTGCGCTTTTCTATTTAATATTCTGATTAGATTGTGATCAGGCTTTCTGGCTCTAACCCGGGTCACGTGACGAGGGATTTCAGCGCAGGCTTAAAGAGGTTTCGCTCCTCCATAAGTGTCTGAGATCGGGACGGTTAGCACACGCGAATATCGCTTCATTAATGCAAATAATAGGTTATGAATCACCTTTTTAAATTACTTTAAATCAATTTCCATATAATGTAATGTTCAATACCTCATACTCACTTACTGAATAAATCAAACATCTAATAAAACTTTGTGACGCTTTGCGCGTCTGATTCTGTCGCTCTGTAACGCAGACAATCGGCCTTAAACATACAAGTCAATGATTTTAGCCGAAGCTGTTTCATCAATCGAAATCATTTCAGCAAGCTCTCCAAAGCCACGCCCCTTAGCCTGTGCAAATGCTAGTGCGAGAGGCGGGGCATTCCCTCCCTAAAACCGTGCAAAATTAAATCTATTATTCGGTTATTGTGGCGTTGTTTTATATATCGATATCTGATCCAATAACATCGGTCACTGTAAACGTACATCACCACATGGAGAATTATCGTCCAAGTGCTCAGAGTCTCCTGACCTAAAAACCCATCCCGCTCGCTCGGCTACCGCTCGCCGTAGAATCCCAGACGAGTTCAGACGCTTTCTTATTTTCTTCTTTTTTTTTTTTTTTTACAAAGAGAAGGAGACAGGAAACAGAAGGAGATAAAAGCGTGAGAAAGTGAGCGCATTAACAGCTGCGCACCAAACTGAGCTCTTCACTCGACAAGAGGCGCTCGAACACCTCGATCAGGGTTTTGAAGTCCACTCTGTCCTCTGGAGCCGGAGCCCAGCACCTGCGCATCTGTGTGTACACCTGCAGAGAACGTGAGACGGTGAGGAAGGAGAACGCCAGATGGAGAACGTGAAACAGAGAATGTGCGAAGCTGGAGAAGAACAACATGATGATGCAGAAGGAGAAGGTGAAGAGCATAGATCAGGAGCGTGTACAGAAGGAGAAGGTGTCTCACTATATCTGGGCAGGACGGAGGAGAGGACAGTCGCCAGCCACCTTCCAGAGCCTTCACCAGTCGCGCCATCGTCATCTGACCGTGTGATCGTCCAATCGTGTTCAGGAACATCTTTGTGAGAAGAAACAAAATATGAGACCAAAATTTAACCAAATCTAGTTTTGTGTTGCCATAAAAACAAACAAACAAACAGCTGTAATCATTAAAATAGTGAGGTTTTCTGTAGCATCAGTGTGAGGAGACTCCAGTGTCAGCGCTGTGTAGACCACAGGGATCTCCGCACTGGGATCTCCGCACTGGGATCTCCGCACAGGACGCTTCGTCAGGATGTTTTACCTCAGGAGGACTCATCTTGCGGTCGCAGTAGGTCATGAGCTCGTACAGCGTGACCCCGAAAGACCAGACGTCTGAGGCTTTGTAGAACTTCCGGTGGATCAGACACTCGGGTGCGTACCTGCACATGAACACACGGAGAACCACTAAACAGGCGTCCAACAGAACGGATACACATACGGAACGTTCACATACGGGAGGTTAAAAGATCAAAAGGGAGAATTACAAGAAACCTTTAAAAATACGGAACTGCAGAGAAAAGCTACTTGATGAAAAACAACAAAAATGGGAAAATATTTAAAAATAAATGCTCTTTAGAAGTGCGTATGCCCCGGCCGCCCCCTGGTGGACGTGTCCTGCTCTACAGCAGCACCTCTTTATGACCTCTTTAGTAAAAACGTCAACATATGGAATAAAAACAACACCGTTACCACCAAGACATTCTTTAAAATAAATAAATAAATAAATAATAATAATAATAATAATAAAATAGGGGGCGGTGATGTGGGCGTGTCCGAGTGCTCACCAGTACACCGGGCTGTCCTGCTCCTCCCGGACCGTGTAGTACTCCTCATTGTCTTTGATGCTCTTGGTCAGGCCGAAGTCTCCGATCTTCACCAGCATCTCGTTCTCCACCAGCACGTTACGCGCCGCCAGGTCTCTGTGGATGTAGTTCTGAGAGCCCAGGTAGTCCATTCCCTATCACACACACACACACACAGGTAAGTCAGAGGACAGATACCAGACTAGACTGATGATGATGATGATGATGATGAAGAGGTCAGTACCTGACAGATCTGCATGGCGTAGAGCATCAGGCGCTTCTGGTTGGTCTGGGCTTTGTGTCGGGGCAGATAGTCCTTCAGACTCCCCGCAGGCAGATACTCCATGATCAGCTTAATGGTTCTGCCACCTGACACACACACACACACACACACACACACACACACATTAACATTTTTACTTTCACTTTCTGGTCCCATTATTCTTTTCAGTGATTCTTAGGTTTGGAATTAAAAGAAAAGGAAAGAGCAATATGAGGGGGAAAAAAAGGGAAATAAAGATTTTAAAAAATGAGAAGAAAGGAAAAGAATGAAAATAAGAAAAGAAACATAGTTTCGATGACGATGACGGGCCCAAGCACCCTGTGCCATCACCATCCCGGGCACATCGCACAACCCGTGTTATTTGAGTGTGTCAAGACCTCAAAAAAGCCATCGCCAATCAGTCGCACCGCACAACCTGCATACATCACACACTATGCAGGGCTAATTTCAGTTTGGGCCCTAAATATTTGTTGAGTGCGTTAGTGTGTGTGTGAGCGCATGGGTGTGTTAACATTTGTGATGTGTATGTGTGTACAATAGGCCGCAGATGCTGGAAAATAAGCCTCACACTATGATGTCACTGAACGTGATGTCACAGAAGGTGTCACTCAATATAATGTCACTCAATATAAAGCCACACAGAAAGTTATTAATCATTTTTCGGCGTACGTTTAAGACATTATCACGGCTGACCCGTTTGAGATATCGAAAATCCCTCCGCAATTTTGCATCCTCAATGTCTTTAGATCTCTTTGGCCCGGTTTGGTAGCGATCGTATAATTTCCCTAGGAGGAGTATATCAAAATCCATCGGGTGCGTTTTAGCAAACGACCCAAAATAACCGGCCTCCTGTTGAGTTGAGCCCAGGACATGCGGCGCCAAAGTTGTTCGGCTCAATGAGCTCTAAACGTGTACCGAGTTTTGTGTGCCTACGTGAAAGTGTGTATGAGCTATGCAGCAAAATCTCGTGTGGGGGCCCCTGGAGGCCACGAGACTTTCAGGCATCCTGATGGCAGCAGATTCCAACCTGTCTGCCAAATTTCATGAGTTTTTGAGCATGTTAAGACCCCGAAAAGTCCAAAAGGGTGAAAAAAAATAAAATAATAATAATAATCCTAAGGAAAACCAGAAGGCCCTGCGCACCTCATAGTGCTTGGGCCCCAAATATTACTAAGAGTGAAAATTTATTTATTGATCTTTTGTTTTGTTAATCCACACTGTGATGGTGTGTGTGGTCTATATTTCCGTGTTTATGTTCCTTGCGTGTGTGCGCGTGTGTGCGCGTGTGTGTGTGTGTGTGTGTGTCCTGACCCTCTTCGGTACAGATGCCCTTGTACTTGACGATGTTGTTGTGGTAGAGCTCCCTCATGGTGTTGATCTCCCTCCTCAGGTTGCTGCACTCGGCTCCTTCACTCTCAGACTTGAGCGACTTGACGGCCACCAGCTGCCCGTTGTGATCCCCGTGTGGGTCGTACAGACACAGCTCTACCTTCCCAAAGTGACCCTACACACACACACACACACAAACACACTCTTACACACTGAGGAAGGAGGTGAAGTGCGCGTGTGTGTGTGTGAGCAATGAGAAGCCTTACCTCTCCCAGGTCGCGGACGCTCTTGAGGAATCTGCTCTCGAACATCGTGGGGTCGATCTCCTGCGCGGGAACGTCACCCGACACCATCGCCGGGTCTGAGGAGAGACAAAGGGGGGTGAGCGTGTGAGCGTGTGTGTCTATGATGGAGTGTAGCGCTCGTGGTGAACAGTGGCTGCTCACTCTGCTCCTTGATGCGGTCCAGCTCTCGCACTATGGCTCTGAAGAACGGTCTCTTCCTGGGGTCGTAGTTCATGCACTGAGTGATGAGCTCGGCCAGCTCGCTGCAGTTGGGAATCACCAGGCTGCCCTCGGCTTCATAGAACCACTCCTTCTGCTCACACACACACACACACGTAAATTTAAATACATTTACATATCTATAAATAAGATGAACCGAGCAGGGTGTGAGAGAGAGAGAGCGAGATGAGCACCTCCGCGCGCTTCTTGTCCCTGAGCGGCACGTCTCCGTTGTAGCAGATCTCCCACAGCGTCGTTCCGAAGCCCCACTTATCCGCAGCCACATTCTGCGCTTTGGGGTTCTTCACACACTCCGGGGCGATCCACGGGATCCTGTCGATACACTCTGTCACAACACACAACAACAATTATTATACTGCTTAACAATAAATCACAGAAATACTGGACAAGTTTTATTCACTACAAGCATTACATCACCAGTCCACTGTGGGCGTGTCCCAAACCAACACCTTATTCACTACCATCATACACTGTGGGCGTGTCCCAAACCAACACCTTATTCACTACCATCATACACTGTAGGCGTGTCCCAAACCAACACCTTATTCACTACCATCATACACTGTGGGCGTGTCCCAAACCAACACCTTATTCACTACCATCATACACTGTGGGCGTGTCCCAAATCAACACCTTAATCACCACCACCATTATAATTCCACTGTGGGCGTGTCCCAAACCAACAACTTAATCACTACCATCATACACTGTGGGCGTGTCCCAAACCAACACCTTATTCACCACCATCATACACTGTGGGCGTGTCCCAAACCAACACCTTATTCACTACCATCATACACTGTGGGCGTGTCCCAAACCAACACCTTAATCACCACCATCATACACTGTGGGCGTGTCCCAAACCCAACCACCATCATACACTGTGGGCGTGTCTTATTCACCACCATCATACACTGTGGGCGTGTCCCAAACCAAACCTTATTCACCACCATCATACACTGTGGGCGTGTCACCAACACCATCATACACTGTGGGCGTGTCCCAAACCATCATACACTGTGGGCGTGTCACCACCATCATACACTGTGGGCGTGTCCCAAACCAACACCTTATTCACACCATCATACACTGTGGGCGTGTCCCAAACCAACACCTTATTCACCACCATCATACACTGTGGGCGTGTCCCAAACCAACACCTTAATCACCACCATCATACACTGTGGGCGTGTCCCAAACCAACACCTTAATCACTACCATCATACACTGTGGGCGTGTCCCAAACCAACACCTTATTCACCACCATCATACACTGTGGGCGTGTCCCAAACCAACATCTTATTCACCACCATCATACACTGTGGGCGTGTCCCAAACCAAAACCTTAATCACCACCATCATACACTGTGGGCGTGTCCCAAACCAACGCCTTATTCACCACCATCATACACTGTGGGCGTGTCCCAAACCAACACCTTATTCACTACCATCATACACTGTGGGCGTGTCCCAAACCAACACCTTAATCACCACCATCATACACTGTGGGCGTGTCCCAAACCAAAATCTTATTCACCACCATCATACACTGTGGGCGTGTCCCAAACCAATACCATATTCACCACCATCATACACTGTGGGCGTGTCCTCAAACCAACACCTTATTCACCACCATCATACACTGTGGGCGTGTCCCAAACCAACACCTTATTCACTACCATCATACACTGTGGGCGTGTCCCAAACCAACACCTTATTCACTACCATCATACACTGTGGGCGTGTCCCAAACCAACACCTTATTCACTACCATCATACACTGTGGGCGTGTCCCAAATCAACACCTTAATCACCACCATTATAATTCCACTGTGGGCGTGTCCCAAACCAACACCTTAATCACTACCATCATACACTGTGGGCGTGTCCCAAACCAACACCTTATTCACCACCATCATACACTGTGGGCGTGTCCCAAACCAACACCTTAATCACCACCATTATAATTCCACTGTGATCGTGTCCCAAACCAACACCTTAATCACCACCATCATACACTGTGGGCGTGTCCCAAATCAACACCTTAATCACCACCATTTTAATTCCACTGTGGTCGTGTCCCAAACCAACACCACCTTCTTCACTACGATCGTCCGTCCCCTGTGGGCGGGGTCCGTGTAGTATTTTATGAGCTCGGCTCTCCCTTACCTTCTCGGTTGAGAGCACTGATGGAGGCTCCTGGCTGGCTGAGCTTTATAAACGGAGCCTGATGTCCTTCCAGACCGTCTTTCGCTAACAGGATGTTCTTAGTGCACACGAAGCCGTGGACGAGCTTCTTATCCTCCTGAAGAACACGGAAACATTCATACGTGACATTAAAAACACAGAGTTTACAACATGAACAACTTTTCGCTAACATTCTTCATACATTAATAAGTGACGCTAAACGGCGTGTTTTGTCTCACCAGGTAGCTGAGGACGCTAGCGAGCTGCTCGGCGACCTGAAACTTCCAGGAGGGCGTGAGGTCGGCGTGATGAGCGCGCATGAACAGGTCCAGAGGTCCGTGCTGCACCAACTCCTCCACCATGATGACTGGGGAAGAAAATCCGTTAGCGCACCATTCCTCAAACCCGCGAGACGTGTGCGTTACCATGTGGTGTGCGGAGACACTTACTGTCCATGCTGTGCAGGCAGATGCCGTACAGATGTGTCATGTGTTTGTGTGAGACCTGATGCATCTGACTCACGGTTTCAAAGAAGCCCTGGGGAGAAAACCAGAGACACAGCATCACGCCAGCTAGCTCACGAAACCGCACGGGTAAAGCTTAGCTGACGTCTCAGTTCAACGTCTTTTATTCATTAGGACACTCTATTAGGACACTAGCTAGCACAGTGGATACGCAGCTAACATATACTCTGTCTCACTCTTTGTACGTCTATCAGTCTACCAGTCTCAGTTCCTGTCTCATCGTGCACATGTTTCTTCTTCACAGTCGTTCATTGTTCCGTCTCCGTCTTTCCATCGGTCTCACTGTCCGTATGGATGTCTATCTGTCTCTGGCTCCTGCCCAGCTCTCTCCGTCTCTCTCTGCCTGTCTGTCTTTACATCCATCTATTAATTGTCTGATTGACTTCCTGTCTGTCTGTTGGACTACCTGTCTCATCATCTGTCTGTCTCAATGTCTCTCTCTATATATGGTCTGCCTCAGCATCTAGTTGTCTTACTGTCCATCTCTAACTGTCTGTTTTAATCTCCATCCCCCTGACTGTTGATCTGTCTCACTGTCTACCTCTTAATCATTCTGTAGTCTCACTGTCTCCATGTCTTTCCATCTTTCTCTCATTTTATTTTTAATGACTTAAACTAAACTGGAGTGTTGGATTTCTCAGTTTATTGTAAAACTGAGGCCCGCAACCCTACGCACACACAGACACACACACAACAGACACACACTTACTGAAACGTCCTTAAGTCCTGCTCCGATCACCTTCAGGACCACAGGGACGTCCTCATGATTGAAGCTGATCAGATTGCCCCTGTCACTCTTCAGCCGCAGAGTGCCGGAGTAAATGTTTGTACGAGTTCCTTTACCCAAGTGTGTATCCTGTGGAGCACAGAGAGAGAGAGAGAGAGACAGATGGAGATAGACAGACAGTTTGTTCTTCATTCACATTGTGCTGTATTTAGTCCCCCGTCCCTCCCCCTCCCTTGTCTGTCTCTCAGTCCCTGTCGGTCTCTTCGTCTCAATCTTTCTACTCTTCTATTGCAGAAGCACTACGAGGTGAAAACAGGAAGTGATGATTATTATGAAATTATCAGTAGAACAGGAAGTGATGTAGATTGTTTGGGTTTAGTTTTCTACCAGATGATTAATGTTTATTTTATCTTAGTGCTAACGTTTAACTGATTTCAAAATCTAATTTATTCAGGTTTTAATGACCGCTCTTAGGTTCAAAGGTTTTATTAAAATAAAAATATAAAAAGGATATAAATCCTCCCTCTGATCTAAAGGTGAGTGTACACACAACAGGAAAGTCAACTGTTGACTCAGAGCCCTGATATTCAAAGATCCAGTAAGGGAGTGATATAGTCATTGACATATTCTCAGAGATACTTAATCATTAAATCACTGAGTCACCGAGACCCAGAATCATTCAGCCATTGAATCGCTCGGTTACTGAATCATTTGAGCCACTGCGTCACTCAATTATTGATTCACTGAGACTCAAATGATTCTGTAACTGAGTGATTCAGTGGCTCAAATGATTCAGTAACCGAGCGATTGAGTGGCTCAGCCACACAAGATGAAATCAGATTACAGCTCGGACGTCTGAGGCAGAGCCCAGGATCAGCTTCGAACCTGTACGATGTCCTCTTTATTGATGCGGTTGAAGACGGTGCTTGGGGTGGGCAGAGTGACGGAGTCCGGCCGCGTCATCATCAGGAGATTAGACAGCTCTGGAACGCAGAGGGACATCAGATCAAATCCAGCAACAACAACACATTAAGAAATACAAGTTATTAAAATACACACACACTCGTTTATTGATTATCTGAATGACCTTCATGATCAGTTTCTGACTCGGATTAGATGTGTTTATTTCTGTATGTTAGAGGCGTGTGTTCATGTCTACCTCGGGGCTGAGGAGGACAACCTCGTGCCAGCTTCAGCGTGGTGTTGTCCGTGCTCAGACAGTGACCACACAGCCGGTCAGTCAGCTCCCTCAGGGTCGGCTTCTCCAGCTCCGTCCCACAGAGACGGAAGCCGCCCTCCGTCCTCTCGATCTGGAAGTTCTTGAAGGTCTTCATGATCTCGCCCGAGGCGTCCCTCTGGAAAGAGAATGACACCAGGATGAAAAATAAAGATGGACCAGGTTTGGATATAATGCATTTCAATCTGAGTAATAATTTTTTATTTTTTTATTTAATCGAATAAATTTTTTATTATATTAGTCTAGTTAACTGAATTAATCTATTTTTTTTTTTCTTATAACTGAGGCATGAAAAAATAAAAAAGCATTATATATGTAATAAAATGCATGTTTTGAAAAAGTAAAAAATATTTTTTAAATACATGTTTAAAAATAATAATATTGTGAAATATAATACAAGTATAATATTAAAAATAAAAAAGTAAAGGACCTTTTTAGCAGCAAATACAAAATGTATTTTAGCAGATTATTGTTTTTTTTTTTTAAATCTGTGATAGATTGGAGAAAAAAAGATATATAGGAATTTATCAAATAATTATAAATACAAATATTTTATAAAAAAAATATATAAAAAAAAAAAAAAAAAAGACCAGTGCCAAAACTTTCGCATTACATTAGTTATAGATTGTTAGAAATATTATGTGCAGTGAATAAATTACTTAAACACGTTTTTAGAACGTCACAGATGTTAATATTAATATTTAATCACATGTTTGAGCGCTGCACAGTCTAAACTCTTTATTATAGAATCAATACATTATATTATATAATATAATTTTTTTTATAGAATTTTTTATTATAAAGTCGAGGCTTTAACTCTGGATCTGTGGAGTCCAGATTAGATCTCGCGGCTTCGACCCGAACCTCGTTGCAGATGACGGTGAGCAGGACGTGGTCGTAGTTGGCGCAGCTCCAGCGCAGGATGTACATGCCCTCCTCGTAGCCTTCCTGTTTGAGTTTATGAACAGCGTAGTCGGTGCTGCAGGAGACACACGACACGTCACGTTCACACTTCACTTAGTGTGCAAAAAAACTAAAGATTAAAAAAAAAGGAAAAAAAAAGAATGAAAGACAGCACAGGTTTTACCTGATTGGGCCGTGACATCCCTCGCGTAGGTTGGTTTCTACGGAGACGGGCGCCACTTCGGTGCACAGGAAGTGATGCGCGTCTACAGTCAGCCTGAAGTAGCCGTCTATCAGACTGGCGAAGGCCAGGGCCTCCTCGCGGGCGGAGAAGCGCACTTCCTGTCAGGGGGAGAAGACGCCAGAGTATTCTACAGCCGAGCATCACATGATTACACAATATGCGCGCACACACACACACACACACGTACAGATTTAAGTTCACGTTATGGAACTCGAAGCGTTCTCCATTTACAGAGTCAGAAAGTAAGGACACTCAGGTTCTCTCAAATCACTAAATCAAGAGGAGACGAGACAAGAAACTGTCAGGGGGTTGTGGAAGGGGCGGGGCTTATCGGGTGTCAGTGGCAGTGGGTTCAAATCCCAGAGCTGGACTATTCCCTTTCTAACGTTTGATTTGGTCCAAGAACTTTCAATACCAAGATCCCAGAAAAAGTTAGAATATTAGTGCAGGTCTGGGATTCGAACCCAAGCCCATGTGGGTCGTGGAGGTTAAACCAAACTCTCCACAGAGCAAAATGTTTTTATTTTTTTTATAATTGGTGTCAAATAAAACTGTATAAAAGACGCGGACGGAGCATGAATCTGAAGCACACGCACCATCCTCCTGTCGCCCTGCCGGTACACCGTGACCGCCGCCTCCTTGATGACGATGTGCGTGATCTCGTGGAAGTCCGAGAACGCCGTCCAGTCGTCGTCATTTGCCGGCGTGCCGAGCTGACTCTGCTGTCTTTTGTTCCTCTTTGACTTCTTCCTCTGTAGAGTCGGGTGAATCTATTTTGAGGAAAGTTACAAAGAAAAGAAAAACAAGAGAGAAGGTTAGAGGAACAACACCTACAGCTCATGACCTGCGGCGAGCCGAGACCCGAGTAAACACCCGGCTGAACTCCGAGCGTGTCCGCGTAAAAGTGTTTTTCTTTATAAACTGTAAAAACTGGCATCTGATTTTTTTGGAAATGGTAGCAGTGAACGTATTTCTCAGACATGAGACAAGACAGGTGGTGCAGGGTGCGTGTGTGTGTGTGTGTGTGTGTGTGTGATGGCAGATTTCCCTATGAGGAAGTTGCGGTTGCTCTTTGATGACTCAAACTAACGAGGAAAAATACTCAAATTCCCCTCCAGGTGGCGGCAGAGGTCACGCTCCATGGAGTCTTAATCCCGTGAGATGGAATCCGGCAGAACCGGCCCGGCCGCTCTCCTGTGCGAGTGTGTACAACACGTCCATACGGCTTTGTTATGATACAACATGATCTGCGTGTGAGACGTTAGGGATCTCGATGGAAATCCCCGGGTTTAATCTCATAACCTTCCTCTACTATCAATCACAAGACACGAGCTCAAATCAAGAGAGACACAAAACTTTAAAAAATAGGAAGTGAGCAGACTGCAAGCCAACAGAAACAAACACAAAGATAAACTGATCCCATCTTCCTGGAAATCACGTTCCAGTCAAAAAAAAAAAAAAAATAAGTGCACCAAAAATAAATAAATAAATAAATAACAACATGGTTGTGTTCCGCTTCCGGGCCGACGCACCATCGGAACCGCAGGGCATCTGCAACACGGGCTCGGGCGCTTTAATTAACTAAATAAATCATGAAGATTCACAGCTGGACTCGGCGCGGCGTCCACTCGCTGTGTTAATTCTGCGTTATGGTGGAATAACTTGCATGTTACGTTGTTGCCGTTTGCATGTTCGCATTTGTACACGTTTTGGGAATAAAAGCCTATTAAGCATTCGTACATTTCATAAAAACACTTCCACGTTCCTGGAAATCCTCTCCTAACACTTCTCGAGTCACGAGCATCAGAATGAAGAGTGAACTTGCGATTTGATTCCTGAGAGAACAGGGAGCTCGGTCACGTCTCTGTATGCTTACTATCTATTCGTAGCTAGTTGATAAATGTGATGCGTGATATACACAGGTTTGCTACCGTTGTCAGGCCAACACTTCAACATTCTGCTTTTAACTTTTATGATAAGACCTAGTGATCCAAAATGTGGTCTATTTGAAAAGTTTTTTTTTAACTTAACCTGATTGAGCCATCTCTACCGTTTGGTTGAGGCAAGCTATGCTTAATAAAATAAATACATCACTCTGTCTTTAATAGTATACCTTTTTTAACTGAGTCAACACGTAGCATGTGAAATAAAGTAGAAAACATTTGTGCTCTTGAAATGTATATAAATATATAGACAGCTTTACCATTAAGATTCGTCTCAACCGTTTGGGCAAGAAGCTTATTTTAGTTCTGTTAAAAAAATTTTTTTTAAAAGATTTGTTGTTATTCTTGCCACAAGAACATTTAAAAAATTCTCATCTTTTTAAGAGAATGTAATAGGGTTAATGTGAAACTTCCGTATCTAGTCTCCGCCTCTGAACATTTCGAAGTGTTAGTGACTCGTATGATAATAAATTTCTACTTTAGACAAACACCTAAATACGCTCTCACGTTTCTTGTGCTGCCATTTTAAATCTAATGTATATTCCAGAAAAGCTTAGATAAAAACAAATGCCAAACAAAATATAAGCTTGACCAAAAGCCTCACCTCGGGGGAAATGACCTGCCACTTGATGCCACCAGTCCCGGATACGATGACGCGGCGTCCGGCTCCGTCGCCACCCGCGGAACCCGTGGGAACCTCGTCGTTCTCATGGATCCTGACGGACAGGGGTTGGTAGACCTCGCAGCCGAAGTGTCTGGTCAGAGTCTCGAGCGTGGACACGTACTTGACCTTCAGGTCGTGCTTGCTGACACTGCTGTTGAGCACCGTGTTGTCGTTGAACTCCTCGAGGAATGCCTTGAAGACGTTGGAGATGCGCAGGCGCGTCAGCAGGTTCCTCTGAGAGATCGACTGGTTCAGACTGACCGGGATGTAGTTCTTGTACCTGGAAGAAAAACGAGAGAGCGCGGTTTTAGTACTAATACTTACTTACTCCTGCGATTTCTGTCTAAACTCGAGCTCTTACTTGTATCTCTTGGCTAGTTCCCGTGCGGGCAGGTTTTTGCCCATGGCATCATGGGAAATGGCCATCACCGCCATCCCCAAACACTCGTTCTCGATGTGCTGGGCCTCTTCCTCGCTCTGATAGCCGCGAAGCGCCGCTGAGCCGGTCTGGAAATCGTACTGACTCTGTCCAAAGCACACAATTAGCATTGATTAAAGAGTAAACACAAATGCGAGCCACCCAATAACACGGAGATAGCGTGATTTCTGGCCGTACCTGTGCGTACAGGTAGCTCAGTGACGGCGAGTCCAGGAGGGCCGTGCCCTGGTTTCCGGTCCATTTGAGACTGTGTCTCAGGACGGCTAGGGTTTCTTTATTCGTCCCATGCCAGTTAGTGAAATAAAACCTGGGAAAACGCAGAGACATGTTCGTACGAACGACCGACCGATCGACCTACTCAGATCCGATTGCTCAAGTGTTTATCTGAACGTTCCTACTGTGAAAGTGCCTACATACCTCATGCGATAGTGCAGCCGGAGTCTCGTCGTCTCATCAACGAGGAACTCATGATTTGGGGGAAACCACATTCTTTTGGTTTCATCATACAGAGCAAACAGGCTGCTGCACAATGGAGACAGATCTGAAGAAAAAAAAAAAAACAGACTTTTTCAGTCTTAAGGTCACGTAATATTGAGTGACCCTTGATTAATATTGACCCTGACCTGACAAGGCCTGGACTACCCCTCTGAAGGGGGTGTGTGTGTAGCTGTCATTTCCCATGACCAGACAATCATTTAAGTCCTGTAAGTTGCGAGTCCATGGATCGGACTTGTTTCTCCAGCCATCCTACAGAATTTGGAGGCGGAGTCAACATCTCAAACTCTTCCTGAACATCATGTGACCACTGATATCAGGGAATGCCGTCTCCATGAACTCAGTGTATAACAGTGTTATAGGTGGGAAGAGTGTCAGAGTAATGAAGGGCAGGACCTGAGGTTTCCCAGCAGAACATCACCCAGAGCATCACACTGACTCCGCCCACTCTCTTCCACCTGACCATCCACACATGATGTGAAAGAGAAGGTGCTCCCTCAGACCAGGCCAACTTCTTCCACTGCTCCATGGTCCAGTCATGAAGCACACGTAGTAGGACCGTTGTAGGACCTTTTGGTGGAGGAGATAAGTCAGCATGGGCACCCTGACCCCTCTGCAGCAACTTCTGTTGGATCAGACTACACAGGCCAGCCTTCACTACCCATCAGCCCATTCTCTGGATCACCGGTTCGGCTTCCTCTGAGGACTTTTAGCAGGTCCTGACCCCTGCAGACCGGGAACATCCCACATGCCCTGCAGTGGGATAGATTTGGATAAATTGGTCCTAGTCAAGGTTGCACAGGTCCTTACAACTTCTGTTTCCGACACATCAACTTCAGGGGAAGGAAAAGTTCCCTTGCTGCCTAATATATAGGGGCAGGTGAGGCTCAGCGATTAAGATGTTGGCCTGTGGTTCAGAAAGTCCCAGATTCAAACCCAACCAAGCTACCACTGTTGGGGCCCTTGAGCAAGGCCCTTAATGTATAATGAGGTACAAATGTAAGTCAGATAAGGGCATATCCCACCCACATCCAGGTGCGATAACCGACGTCATTCAGCATCATGGCTCATCAGTGCACACACAACAGCGAGTTCAGTTTTGGGAAAAGCCTAGGCTGCGGTCTGAGTCACCTGGGTGAATTGTTGTTTCGCCAAAACAGGATCAAAGCCTTCTGGATCAGCCGAAAAAGTTTCCATGGAGGATCGTTCAAAACTTTATGCGAAATTAGTGAAGCGTCCCACTGACTGGTACAGCGAAGTCGTCACTGCGGTCCAGCGCACTCTCCGAACTCTTCTCATTATTGTAACACTGGACTGATGGTTTCCGCACAGACCTCATATAGCAAAAGAACAAGACATGCTAACATTGTCAGAGTTACAAATAAAGATTTTGATGAAAATGATGGATGTGTTCTTCAAACTTTGCCTTCATAGTAAAATAAATAAATAAATAAACTTTTGCAGACATTCTAGCTGTCAATTCTTCAAGATAATCTGATGAGATTTCACGCCGTGCATCCTGTATCATCTCCCACAAGACGGATTGTCTTGGAGTCTTCCTCCGTACCGTACGCTCAAGCTCCTCCCACAACAACAGCTCGATGTGGTTCGGATCCGGAGTCAGTTCCGGCCGCTCCATTACAGTCAGAACTCCGGCTCGCTCCAATTGTTTGTGAAATGGATAAAATTTGTTGATGAATTGCATGAAATAAAATGTTCCTAAAAAAAATCAAAAATTGTAATGGGCAAAGTTTGACGTCACTTATTTTTTTATTTACTTTTTATTATTATTCTTTTTTTTTTTTTTATCAAAAACTTTTTTTAGACGTCACCACATGTTTGAGAACACTAAGATTTTCTCAATTCTAAACTTATCTTCTATTGTCAGAAACATCAAGAGTATTTTTAGGTTTTTTATGTCGCAGCATATTTTAGAACCTTGTATAAAATCACAGCACATTTTTTTTTTCACCCCTCTGCCAAATGCCTAGATGTAGATGTATTTTCCAGCGGTGTGCTGTATTCTCTAAGACCGACTAACTGACGTAACCTCCAGCTGCACAGTGCGATTTCAAATATCATACAATATTTAATCTAATCTCGTGTCTTATGACCAGGCTAGCCAAATGAACTAGGCTCCGCCCATGCCGGCCAAGAGACGAATGGGACTCAGAGCACTCCATCAGAGCACGGCGCAGTCGGCAGG
>QNUK01001126.1:100000-114751 GCA_013621035.1 Clarias magur
ACCCTGAAACCTAAATCAGGCCAGAATGAGACTGGATTCCAACAACAAACCTCCAGAACCTCAAAACCTCGATGTCCAGACGTCCCCAGAGTGTTTTGAAAAGCAGAGGAGACGCTACACCACGGTGGTCTACAGCTATATTGAGGCCTACAGTACCTGTGGCTGGAATCAAATCTGAAGTCAGCCCATTTAGTGGCTAAAAGTGTCAACATTTCTCACTATAAACATTTCTGATGTTCTCTATGTTCTGTTGTGAATGAAGGATTGGCTCATTTTATTTGAAAGTCTTTTAGTTTTAGTTGAATTTTATTCAACAAAAACTGATCCGGAATTCAGGTTGTACGTGATGTTGTGACATCGGGAATCGTATTCAAATGACTCTGATTTACATTCAGATTCGAATGATTCAAGTATCATGTGACGCTCGTTAGTGAATCAGATTACAAATGACTCGACACGTTGAGGTGCGCCGTGATGAATCAGGTTTAATTGACACCGATGCGTAAGAAGAAAAAAAAGAGATCATGGTAGCACTGAAACGGCCACACACACACACACACACACACACACACACACACACTGTGTGAAACTGCTGTGGATCGAATTCTGGACTCATAATTGAAATCATTTATAAATGTTAGATTTAAATGAATCCCGAGTTTGATTGACTCTCTGAACTGACTCGCCTCGTGTTCTTTGAACAGATCAAATGGGGAGCCTGCGGGTTGGTGATGGCGGGAAACAGCGTCATCTTCCTCACCATCCTCGGCTTCTTCCTGGTGTTCGGCGGCGGCGATGACTTCAGCTGGGAGCAGTGGTAACGCCGCGTCCGGGGACGGGTTGCCAGATCCAGAGGAAATCCCAATGTCTGCTTTTTTTTTTATTTTTTAGAGGAGATGGAAGTGGGTACAATACGGGGACGGGGGTAAGGGGCGGTATTGGGGTTGATGGGAGCGTCTAAGGCTGAGCTTCATTAGTAACATTAACGGCGGTGTTGTTGAGGGGAGGGGGTGGGGGCGGGGTTAATACGGGCTGGGGATTCGTCAGGGAGAGGAAGAAGGAATGTCAGTGTCCTTTCACTGAATCGCCAAGTCCCGCTTCAAACCAACACACACGCTTCTCATTAAAAAACTGACGTCACATAGTAGGGTAGTGTAGGATGTGCGCTTTACGTAAGGTTTTCACTTGATTCATGCTGGAGTTATAATCAACACTAGTTTAAAAAAATGGTTACAAACAGCTGGAACATTCCAGAGGAATTCTTAACTTATGGAAATGTGGGTATGTTTGAAAAGAAAAAAAAAATACACTTGCTGACGTGAAGCATAAAGCGTCTCTGTGTCTAGACAAAGCGTCTGTCTTATTAATATGTCAGAAAAAAAAAATTCTGGACCCCTCAGTGGCCTTTAGCGATAAAGAACTCTTTAATCCTGACATGTCTGTTTAAACAAAGCTGTTCATTTAGGTTTATGATTAATGATCTGCGCATATTCTCTCGCCACAACACACAGCCTGGGCTTCTCCTTAGTGAGTGAGTGAGTGAAGGAGCCTTCCTCCTCCTCTTCCTCCTGCACGAATGTAAAATATAAGCGAGCCGTCCGACTCCAGATCGAGGTCCAGCTCGGAGATCCTCATCTTTCGTGTGACTCAAAAGTAAACTATGTGTATTAATTCACACTACAACTCGTCATCATCACAGAATCACACGCAGATGACTCGGTGAGACTCTGATTCTGTTCGACCGATTCGTATAAACAAGTTTTTTGTACGTCATGTTTATACATATTTAAATTGACAGACTCCATGAACGAATCCTGAATGACTCCTATATGGCAAAGGGGTGGGCGGGGTTCGGGTGGGGGTGGGGCTTAGTGAATGAAGGATGCTTTGTTGTTAAAAGCAGCGTGTATACGGTGTCGGAGTCATTCAGGTTTGAATCATTGAGTAAAAGAATCGTTTATCTCGAACATTAATCAATTCTGCCCGACTCATCCGGATTTGATTCATTTACAAAGTATCAGAGTCATTTGCATTTGATTCGTGTATTCAGTATCCGACTTGTTTAGGTTTGACTCTTGTACACGCTATCAGAATAATTTGCATATGGTTCATATAAACAAACTCAGATTCATTTAAATTTGATTCATGTATTCAGTATCAGAGTCATTTGCATTTGATTCATGTACACAGTATCACTCATAAGAAACTGACTCATTTGAACATATTCGCTACAGACAGATGAATTCTCGTACATCATCACGCCAAGATCACTCAAACGCCTAATGTCTTTATCCTAACCTTAACCACAGACCTTTAACATTCTGGATTTACATTTTTTTTTTTTTTTTAGATAGTAAATAAATAAATAAACCAAGCTCAAGCCTTCATCCCTCATCATCATCATTAAGTGTATTTAATATAAACAGATGAAGCGTATCGGATGAAAAGCCATAGCAGTGTATTCGTTTATAGTAAATTTCCTGGGTGTCGGTTTTCACTGCAGATAAAAATCTATATGTGTATTTTCTAATGTTTTTGTTTAACCGCAGGTTTACACACTTCCTGTCTGTGTATCTGAATATTATAAACATATAAACTACATGAAGACTCATCTGTACCAGGCTAATCACAGTGTAATTATTATTATTATTATTTCCTCATTTCCTACACCGTGTGTGTGTACGTGTGTGTGTACGTGTGGGTGTGTGCGTGTGTGGGTGTGTGTGTACTATTAAGCAATAAAGCACTTGTACTTTGAGTTTTGCTCTGTCTTGCTGTTGCATTCAATAAAAATAAGAATAATGAAGTAAAATCTCCCGTTCTATAAATATTGATTTTATAATTTTTTCGATTCAGTTCTAGTGCAACTTCTGCTGTTTATATGAGAAACGCGTTTTTCTCTCACCTTAAATTCCACCCACATCAGAGGACATCTATTTCTGAGCTAAAAAACCTGCAGCATGAAACATAAAACCTCCCACACACACACACACACACTGTCCTACTGCAGTTTCTTGTCCTCCAGCCTTTTTTCCCCTTCATTTAGATCTGAACAGATAAAAACACTTTCCCTGTAGCTGGACGATCGTATGGAAATGTACGAAGCGAATGAAAGACAGAAGGGAGCGGTCATGTCTAGAACCTTTAAGAATTTAAGACGCACTGCATGTTTTTCCGTGAGAGACAGGCGTCCAAGCGCTCAATCAGGAGGCTAAGAAACCTTAACCACAGCGAAGAAGCTCGTAAAGAACTGTGTGAGGGATAAAGAAGGAAAAATAATAGAAGGAAAGAGCAAGGGAACACAACGAAAACTAGAGAGGTACGGGTACATTTCCTGAAGAAAATGTGAGCGGTGCTCGCTGCGGCAAAACTCGGGCCTCAGTATTACAATGTTTCCTTTATTTCTCTGTGAAAATGCAAAACATTCCAAGTGCTTTCAGAACAGCATGATTAGCATGTCGCTAATGTGATGCTAGCATGTTGGCAGCGTGACGTTGGTATGATTAGAATGTTGCCAGCACGATGCCAATATGATTAGCATGTTGCTAGCATGATGCTAATATGATAAGCATGTCGCTAACACGAGGCTAGCGTGATTAGCATGTCGGCAACATGACGATAAGATGATTAGCATGTTGCCAGCACGATGCCAATATGATTAGCATGTTGCTAGCATGATGCTAACTATATTAGCATGTTGCTAGCCCACCCCCATGTCTCATGAGTTTAGTTCAGTTTCAAAGTTCCTATGGAGGTTGTGGTACTCACTGGGGAGTACCTTCACTGTTATATGATTAGAATGTGGCTAGCATGATGCTAAGATGGTCAAATCAGGGCACCTCCTGCTCCCCAGGGGTACAACTTATACCCTCTTGCGGTGGTACGTTCTGACACACTTGCAAGCCTCTTCAAATTTGAGAATTCTACCAAATTCTTGCTCTGCGCTAGAATCCATCAAAGTTGGTCTCAATGTTAACTCTATGGGATTTTTGGTCCAGTAAATTAAGTTTTTTTACAGGCCTATCTATAAACACACACACACACACACACACACACACACACACACACCTGGAGTATCTGTTTAAAGTTGTCATTTTTATAATATCCAGCTTTTTCCATTTCTATTACGAGTTTCATTTTATTTATACATGCTGTCAGTGTGAGTAATGTCTTCACCGGTACACACACACACACACACACACACACACACACACACACTGTGTCCGGTGTCCTTGTAGAAAGTGCAGGAGGACATAATACATAATTTAGGTAAGAGGTAATAAATGCTAATTCTGTGTGTGTGTGTGTGTGTGTGTGTGTGTGTGTGTGAGAGAGAGAGAGAGAGAGAGAGAGAGAGTGACATGGAGTGGAACATTCCATATGTTCTGCTTCATACGGAGTCCTGGAGGTCACCTAGTGGAGAAAAATAACTAAATCTGTGGCAGCGGTTTTGCAGCTCATGCCCTCAGTTTACTGACTTATGTTGTGAAATTTTAATTATAAAATATTACGTCTTCATTTATGTCTTAAATACGCTGACCTCGTTAGGTCACAAAAACAGTTGGAGTTCGATGCATGTAACGGGCTTCACTGGTTAATGGTATTATTAAATAACTAGACGATTAGACTGCAGTCGGCCAGAGAGTAACATGTAGATCATTTGTTTTGCATTGCTTTTTAGCTTTTCTTCTCGGAACGCTGACAGAGTCGCGTCATCCAACTCTCTGTCGATTTTGAGAAAATGAAGGAAATTGTCCATTTTGCAATACAGTGTATCTGCCGGGAAAGACCGGGGCCAGGTTTATTAAATAATAATAATAATAATAATAATAATAATAATAACGCGCTGATTAGCACAACTTTTCACAAGATTTTAATGCAAATCATTCTTATTAAATAGTATTCTACCCCGAACCTTCTACATTTGATAGAGAATCACTGTAAGCATGCAGTTAAGACAATTTTAAGTATTATATAATTAATAATTCACAATAAAACAATATACAATAATATTCGTTAAGACGTACCTGGAAGCTTCCTGTTCCTGTTCTAAAAGGAGTCTGTGTAGAAAACTGTGGGAACGGATATGTGAAAGTGTGCCCACTGATTATGAATTTGTTGGTATGGATTACAAAAACTGAGCGCACAGGTGGTTAAACTTAGGGAACAGTTTAAGAATTTGTGGGAACAGATTATTAAACGAATTGTTAAACTTAGGGAACAGTTTAAGAATTTGTGGGAACAGATTATAAACTGAGGGCATGAACTGCAAAACCGTTGCCACAGATCTATTTATTTTTCTCCTCTAGGTGACTTCCAGGGCTCCGTAGAAATCTAATTCCGTCCGAATGTTTGCCGAAAATTTTTTTAGTTTATTTTTTTCGAAACGCGTTTTCTTGTGTTTTTTGGTCAGCATGAACTACCGTACAATCTCTAGCGTCCCGGTATTCGAGTTTCTGCTTTCTACGCTCCAGTAGAAATCCTCATCCTCAACACATGGTTTTGTGCAACGCCCACATGTAAAGCACAGACACGCCTACCTCCAAAATAATCACGGAGATGTTCGTCCCGTCCGAATCCATACATGAAATGACAGACGTCTGCTGAAAAAAACTTAAACTCAAATGTCCCACAGTAAAACTAGTCCCGTCCGAATAGTGCTTAAGGTGCTAAATGTGAAATGGATAAAACGCTTTGGAAGCACTTATCGTTCAGGGTTGGCAGTTTGTTTATCATTTGTCACAATTACAACACAATGAAACAATCACAATGACAAGTGAATTAAGTGTAATGTTTGTAGAGGAGCTTGAAAAATAAAATTTTGAAACATGAGTATACAGTTTGTTGTTGGTTTTATTTTAATACTGAAAAGCAAGTTGTTAATTTTAGGGCTTTTAAATATGAATAAAATAGGGTAAATAAAAGAGTAAAATATGAATGGTGTAATTCAGAGGAATAACTCTGGAGAGAGTTAGTTACTAATTGTAGTCCACTCATAATCGATGATGAACAACTCTGGAGAAGAGAGAAATTGTGGTGGAGTAAATTTGAAGTTCTTCTGAACAGAGTTAGACAGTAGTAGAGTAAATTTCATGTAGCTCTGAACTGAGTAAAATAGTACAAGAGTTAATTAAAAACAAACTCTACATAGAGTGAAATGTAAAATATTAACTCTAAATTGAGCAAAATTAACTCAATTGGAAAATAACTCTAAATTCTAAACGGCAAATTTACTGTGTAGATGTGGTGAATTATGCTAAATGTGGCACTGCACAGGAACCTGGGTATCATTTAGTATTTTGCATGGATTGTGCAATAAAATTCTGTTATACAGTACTAAATAAATAAAAATAATCAAACACATGTTAATTATTTTTAACATGCTTTATTTCAATCACAAATATTAACACTATGTATTGTGTGTGTGTGAGCATGAGTGAATGAGTGTGAGTAAGTGAGTGTGTGTACGTCAGAAAGTTGTTTGCAATGTGGTTTAACTGTACCATCACACATATGCATGTACACATATGTATCAAAACAGCTGTATTCTGCGGTTTTTGTCACGGTCACCAATAGTTCAACAATCTAAAAAATGCTGTGTTGTTTCTGTAAACACATTGTTGGGATGTTTATGCTGGGCAAATGAGATGTATTGGGTCATTTAGAAATGAACACCTGATTGGGTTATTTTCACCCAACAACTGGTTTATTCTTTATTTCTCCAACGGCAGCCTGCAAAATGTTTGAAATATTACTGTTATTGTGTCACAAAGTGTAGTTTTAAGAGTTGTTTAAGCAATAATGTATGTGTGTACCACTCAAAACATCAATTGATTATTTAAGATAGCATCTATGACGATTTCGGAGATTTGAGCTCCAGGCAATCCTACGGTGCTCCGCGCTCATGTAGCCGCCCAACACAGCCTCATCTTGGCAGGAACTTCTGAAAACTACCGCCGGTTGCGGTGCTTCTGCAGTGGTTAAAACCGCGGATTTATTTCATTTTATGTATTTCTAACAGGTAATCTTTGGTATAATATGGTTATGGTATAACATATCGCGGCTGTGTGATGCATCCTGTACGCTGTGTTCTATTTGCACTATACCCGGTGTTTTCAAACCCTCGAGTGTGCACTTCAAAGTCAAGTCCTTCTTCGTTCTTTGCGTTCTCGAAATTGAGACATGGGCCGACGGCACCTCCACCTCCGTTTCTTGATGGTCGAACATCGGAGGTTGGAAGCCGTAGCATACCTCAAATGGGCTTAGGTTGGTGGCAGAAGATAGGTGGAGGTTGTGGGACAGTTCAGCCCAAATGAGGTAGCGGGCCCAGGAGCACTGGCGATCAGCAATGAAGCATCTCAGGTAGCGCTCCAGTTGTTGGTTGGTTCGCTCCGTCTGACCGTCTGTGGATGGTAACCGGAGGACAGACTGCAGGTGGAATTGATCAGACAGCAGAAGGCCTTCCAGAACCGGGACGTGAACTGGGGCCCCTGTCCGAGACGATGTCCTTTGGGAACCCATGCAGGCGGACTACGTGCTCTAATATCAGCTCAGCTGTCCTTTTAGCTGACGGGAGACCGGAGAGGGCCACCAGGTGAACAGCTTTGGAGAACCAGTCGACGATGGTGAGGATGGTGTCCCTTCCTTCAGAAACCGGCAGGCCCGTGATGAAATCAACGGCAATGTGTGTCCAGGGTCGGCGGGGAACTGGGAGTGGTTGAAGTTCCCCGGGCGATGGTCTGTTGCTGTCCTTGGACCTGGCACAAACTGGGCACGCCTGGACGAACTCGTCTACGTCTTTTTTCATACTGGGCCACCAGAAAGCACGTTGTACAAACAGTAGGGTCCGCCGTTTCCCGGGGTGTCCCGAAAGGGGGGAGGAGTGTCCCCACTGGAGTACTTCGACCCTGATGACATTGGGGACATAGAGTCGGCCAGGCGGCACACCTGCTGGTTCGGTCTCCGTAGCTTGTGCCTGGCGAACCCTCGTTTCCAGGTTCCACCTGAGCGGTGCGAGGATCTTGGTGGGTGGCAGTACAGGCGCGGGGTCCGCCGGGGGGACGTCTTCCTCGTGTTGTCGGGAGAGGGCGTCGGCTTTGGTGTTCTTGGACCCCGGGCGGTATGACAGGTGGAAATTATAATTCTCGAAGAATAGTGCCCACCGCGCCTGTCTGGGGTTCAGCTGCTTTAAGGTGCGGATTGTGATGAGGTTTGGTGGTCGGTCCAGACGATGAACGGCTCTCTGGCGCCCTGGAGCCAGTGTCGCCATTCCTCCAAGGCCCACTTTATGGCCAGCAGCTCGCGGTCCCCTACTCCGTATCGCTGCTGAGTGGCGTCAAATTTCTTGGAGAAAAAACTGCAGGGGTGCAGTTTTGGTCTGGACCTCGCTGGGAGAGAACAGCCCCGGTGCCCACATCCGAAGCGTCCACCTCCACAACGAATGGTTTGTCAGCATCCGGGTGAAGGAGGATGGGAGCAGTGGTGAAGCGGCGACAGAGCTCATGGAAGGCAGAGACGGCAGTTGGGGTGAGTTTGAAGGGGTGAGATGATGGGCGGGGCAGAGCGGTTAGTGGCGCTGCAACGGTACTGTAGTCCCGGATAAAGCGGCGATAGAAATTGGCAAACCCGAGAAATCTCTGGAGCTGTTTAAGAGTCTTGGGTAGGGGCCAATGACTCACAACTTCCAGTTTCTGCGGGTCCATGGCCACACCCTGGGGCGAAATGACAAAACCCAGGAACGTGGTGGAGCGCTCGTGGAAAGCGCACTTCTCCAACTTACAGTACAGCTGGTGGGCGAGCAAACTCTTTAGAACCGCTCTGACATGCTGGATATGCTCGTTGACAGTTCGGGAGTAGATGAGGATGTCGTCAAGGTAGACGAACACCCAACGGCCTAACATGTCTCTGAGAACGTCATTGATGAATTGTTGGAAAGCGGCAGGTGCGTTGCAGAGACCAAACGGGATGACCAGACTTTCGTAGTGTCCTGTAGGGGTGATGAAGGCCGTCTTCCACTCATCGCCCTCTCTGATGCGCACCAAGTTGTAGGCGCTCCGGAGGTCCAACTTAGTGAAAATGGTGGCACCAGAGAGGGCGTCCAGGGCAGAGTTGGTAAGAGGCAGTGGATGTCGGTTTTTTATGGTGATATTGTTGAGCCCCCGGTAATCGACACAGGGACGTAGACTACCATCGCGTTTTTTCACGAAAAAGAACCCCGCAGCGGCAGGTGAGGAGGAGGGCCGGATTGTACCATGGCGAAGTCCGCTGGAAACATACTCCTCCATCGCCTGCATCTCGGTGTTGGATAATGAATAGAGGTGGCCGCGGGGTGGTGTCGCACCTGGCTGAAGATCGATCGCCAGGTCGTATGAGCGATGAGGAGGTAGGTGGGGAGCGCGTCTTTTGCAAAAGACTTCAGCCAGGTCCCGGTAGTCTAGCGGGATTTTGTCTGTGTCGACATCGGGGGCCTCGGACTCCCTAGAGCACGTCCCAGCCTCGGCCCGTAAGCAGAGCTCGGTGCAGGTCGGCCCCCATTGTAGGATCCGGCTTTGGGTCCAGGATATGAGCGGGTCATGTTGCAGCAGCCAAGGGGGTCCGAGGATGATGGGTGGTGATGAAATGGTGGTGGTGTGAAACTGGATCTGTTCTCGATGCTGGTTGATGATGAGGGTGATAGGTTGGGTTTGAAAGGAGATGGGGCTGGAGGAAAGAGGCCGACCGTCGACTGATGTAATGGTTACGGGCTGGGATAATGCCTCGATCTTTATCCCCAATTTTTTGGCATAGGAAGAGTCAATGAAGTTACCTGCTGCCCCGGAGTCGACGAACGCGGTACTTCCGACCCGTTTGTGGCCAAACTGGAGATGTACTTTTTCCGTGAGACGGGAATCACTGGTCAGGGTGGTGGAGAGGGACATGGGACCCGGTGAGTTCCTCCCATTTCTCACCGGGGCTGCGCGTTTCCCGGCCGCAGAGGACAGATGGCCCGATGAAGTGCTGAAGAACCACAGTACGCGCAGAGCCCCTCTCTGAATCGGCGTTCCCGTTCTGCAGCGGTCAAGGAGGCGCGCCCTAAGTGCATGGGTTCCCCGACTCCTGTGTCAACCACGGCGGGAGGTGGAGTACCGACGGTCCTGGTGGGTGCTGCAGTGAATGAGGCGTGGACTTCTGGAACTGGAGAGCGGGAGAGGAAGGGCGTGGTGTGAGGTAGTGCTGTCATGATGGGTGGCAAGGTACGGGGAGCTGGCTTGGGGCGAACGAGCAGCCGTTGGTCGATCCGGAGGGCGAGTTGAATTAAACCCTCCAAGGTCGCTGGGAGCTCTCGTCCGGCGACCTCGTCTTTTATCCGTGAAGCCAGTCCCTCGTAGTAGGGAGTGCGGAGTCTCCCCAGTCGGTCTGTACGGCGAGAGTGCGAAACTCCGCGGTGTAGCGGCTCACGGACGACCCTCCCTGCTTTAGATGGTATAATTTAGAGTCGGTCTCCACCTCAGCAGCCGGATGCTCAAAGGTGAGTTTAAGCTGGCGGGTGAATTCTGTGTAGGAGTAGGCGACGTCTGAGTCTGAACGAAGAACCGTCGTGGCCCACTCAGCTGCCTGCCCGGATAGCAACGAAACGAGAAGAGCAATGCGCAGTCGGTCTGTGGAGTATCTGGTGGAATTAAACTCAAACACAAGATCCAATGCAGTTAGAAAAACACTGCACTTCCCATCCGGGCCATTCCATTTATCCGGTAAAGATAGAAAAACATCAGAAGGTGGAGAGGGAGTTGGCGGCGCAGCAGCCGCTGCGATGGGCGTGGCCGCAGCCGGCTGAGCGGCCGCCCCGCGGAGGATCGCATTCTCCTGTCGCAGCTCCGCCACCTCGCGGCGCAAGGCCGCGACGCCCTGGAGCTCCGTGCGGAGCGATGCGACTTCACCACGGAGCTGATCGATCAGCTTAGCATGCCGGTCAACCACATCGCAGAGGTGAGCAAACTCCGCTGGGTTTACTGACGGTGGCTCAGTCATTCTGTCACGGACTAACCGGAGATGAAGCAGAAGACTTAGCAGTTAGCCCTGTAGCGTGGATGGTAAACCCAAACGCGGAAGTAGCGCGAGTAGGCAGGATAACCACGCTAGTTATTCTTAGAACTCTCCCGAAGCGAGAGCAAGAGTTTACACAAATAAACCCGCATTCTAAATACACACACCCAATCAGAAGCGATAACCCAAGAAAGTGAGTACTCACGTTTGGACGAGCGAGGCGTCGGCGATAGCATGGGCATAACTCAATGACTGAGCAATGTGAGGCATCATCTTGTTTCCTTTTATGCTTCCTGAAACCCGACCGTATTACTTCCGGGTCCTAGTGCCGGTCGTGTTATGAGTGTGCATGACATAGTTAAAATATTAAGATGTAAAATAAAATGTTTGTGTCATGTGGGAATTATAAGATTTGTATTGAAAACTTCTATATAAAAAGTTTTTTAAACATTGTATTAAATGCAGAAAAATGCTATTCAAATCAGGGGTCTCTTGTTTTTGTTTTACAGAGTGTTTATGTTACAGTACATTTATGTTACAGTACATTTGCAGTACTTTATTTACATCACTCTTGTTGGGCTGACACATTCCATTAGATTTTTTTTTTCTTTTCAAAAAAGACCCAAAATGTACACAACTTCACACAGCGTAAATAAATTGTCACAGAATAATAAAATGTGAATTACTCAATTTTGACAAAAATGTCAGACAAAACCATATAATCGCAAGGTGAGCATTTGTTAAATATAAAAAAGTAACATGAACACACTCTGTAAAACAACAAAAACAAGAGACCCCTGTAAATCTGATTTAAGTCACATTTTTTTTTGCATTTAATACAATGTTTAAACACTTTAGATGTTTTCAATACAAATCTTATAATGTCCACATGACATCAAAAATTCTCCATCTTAATATTTTAACTATTTATTTGAACTATTAGTTATTTAATTTCCTTCAAAATAATATTGAAAACAAAAGCAAAACTTTAAAAAAATATTATTGATTAAATGTGGCCTGAACACAATGTTGTGTGTTAATGTAAAACCTCTTGTCAATACACAAAAATACATAATGTGAACATGAATTTCTGACTAATTTGCCTCACTATTTAACATGTGAGGGATAACAGGATATGGTGCTCCACCTGGATTTAACACGAAACATTCACCCCTTTTCAAATTCTCAACAATTCCGAGATTAATACAATATTTAAGCGATGAATTTACAACTTACGTATAATAATTATTTCATAAGGATGCAGATGTAGCTCATTTTAAACCATGACTTAACAATGACACATTCTAATTTTTTGTATAATAAAAAACAAAATAAAAAATATATTAATCCCACATCACCATATTAAAGCATTTAATTTAAACAAAAAATATAAAAAATAAGTACAAATTTACATTAACTTACCATAAATATAGCTGACTTTTGGCACAGAATATAAAAACATGAACACCCCTCACCTCATCTCAAAGTGCGACTTAAAAGGTGGCAAAGTGAATAAACATGAAAATGAGCTTGCTTCTATACCACAACTATAACATTTAAAATTTACGCAAAAATTCACATTACGTTACCTTAAAATACTGCCAGCTTTAAGTGGTCTGCTCCTTGCTTCAAAAGTGAAGAATTCAGAAAGTTTGTCATTCCGTGTCACAATTTCAAGAACGCGAAGAACAAACTTGACTTGGAAGTGCACACTCGAGGGTTTGAGGACACCGGGTATATTGCAAATGGAACGCAGCATGCCAGATGCGTCACACAGCCGCGATATATTATACCATAACTGTATTATACTAAAGATTGCCTGTTAAAAATACCAAAATGAGATAAATCCGCTGTTTTGAGACATCACAGCCAGGTGTAGTTTTCAGAAGTTCTTTCCGAAATGAGGCTGTGATGGCCGGCTACATGAGCGCAGAGCACCCGTATTGCTTGCTTGGAGCTCAAATCTCCAAAATCATTGTGGCAATTTGTTAAGTAGACGGTATTGATTGATGTTTTGAGCTGTACACACATACATTTTCGCTTGAACAACTCTTAAAGCTACACCCTAAAAAATGCTGGGTTAAAAAATGCTGGGTTTAACCCAGTTGCTGGATAAATATTGGACCAAATACTGCACATGCTGGGTTAATTTAACCCAGCAACATGGGTTATTTATTTAAACCAGCAAGATAGGTAAAACATTCAATTAAAATGCTAGGTCTTATTTAACTATAATGCTGTTTTAATTCTACCTCACAAATGGGCTATTATTATTTTTATGTTTTACATGTCTATGGGTAAAACAGTTTAAACAGTTAAATTACTTTGATATACTGGTCTATTACAAAAAAAAAACTCTTAAGTTTTGAAAATCATACATATATGCAATAAACAACACCCAATTAATTGTACAAATCATAGAAAAAATATTTATATTTATTTTTTAAAAGCACAAGATCAGATATTACAAAACAAGTTCAACAGCGACATCATTACGATACTATTACTGAGAAGCACTAATGCCTGAGAGCAGTGCTGGTCATTATCTCCCAACATCAGGATGTAGGGGTTCAGCCTTGACACGTCAGCCTGCTGGAGATATTCCACGGTGTTGATTCCAACCTTAGAAAGAAAGAAATTAAAGAAAGTAAAAGTTTATGGAAAAATCGAGAGGGTTGGCTAGTATGCATATTTGTAAGAAGATTAGTGTTTTGTAACACCTCAGCTTTTTATACAGTATGTGGTTGCTAACGCTAGCAACCTAGCTAAATGCTAGTGTCATGCTGGCACTGCAGTTAAGAGTTTAGCTTCCGTTCATCACTTCATCATCTTCATACACCCTGCAAGCATTCTACAAAGAAAGCTAAAAAGCTCAGACATTTTTTGCAGTTTCTTTCATACACAGGTGGGGTTCTTTGGTTTGGCTAGCAAGCAGCCATTGTCAGATAAACTAGCATGCTATAACACAGACCAGGCTGTAAGTTTGAGTGTAACATGGTAACAGTAATAAATGTTGAACAAATTCAGTCATAGGTTAGTGAAAGTCTGTATACAGACCTTATATTGAATGTTTACATAAATAACCCAGAAAAATTACCCAACAGAGGCAACCCAGCGTTTGGGTAGTAAAAACAACCCAGAATTTTTTAGTGTGTACGTGCGACTGGGGACACATTGAGGCATGTCTACCATTTCAGGGGCCCCCACGCCCAAACATTGCCTAAGATTTCATTTGATTTGCACAACAGTAATATTGAGTGAGACAAATATAAACCAGATATATTTTACTTTATTTAGGAAGCTAAAACGAGCTGGGCTTGGGAGCCTGGTTTTGAAAAGCACAATATGTTTTGAAATGTGCGCATGATTAAACGTTTGATAGATGTTCTGGTCTGACTGAAACGATTTTGGATTTTTTGAACATTTATGTTCTGATGTGTAAACCTAAATACATAACCGATTGCGTTTCAAAATGTTACACAATAGGGACATGATTATTTTATATGCAGGCTCAATAGTACACTGACATTATGAAGCAACACATCCAGATGATGACACATTAGACATCCAGGGATGCGCAGAAAATTCATTGAATTCACAGCAAGATATCTTTCAAAGACCTCTGTTCAATTTTCATTTGGAACTATTTTTTCACGATGATGGGACGTCAGAGGGATGTCAGAGGGACGTCAGAGAGACGTCATTTCAAGAGTCATCAAACGTTTAAAT
>QNUK01001127.1:0-114295 GCA_013621035.1 Clarias magur
GCACTCAGTATCAGACTACGGATGAAGAAATGTATTCGCTATTTCACCGCGGAAGACCGGTGTTATGCGCTAAAATGCCCCCCTGCCACAGATTGCACCCCCCCTACATAATCTCTATCAAATATTATATTACAACATAAATTCATAGGTTTATTGTTATCAAATATGATATAACTATTATAATTAACCCTTGGCACGTGACAGGTGTCGAGACCATGAATACAAATTCTCATATAATGTTTATTTTGTGGCACATTTATTTTACAGGGATTTGTCATGTAATACAAAAATGCTTGCATTAATAAATATTTATGATGAAAAATTTAACGAAATGATTTTCATTATTAAATAAGCAATATCAAAAATACATCTTGTATATAAAAAATAATATTTATATTTTTTCCCTATACTACATGTAATTTTTTGTAATGCTTATTTTATAATCAAATCCATTTGGTCTAATTTGTAATTTCTAAATCATAAACCTAGAAATTTCTGTTCTAATATAATATTCGACGGAGATTAAATAGGGGTGGGGTGCAATCTGTGGCTGGGGGCATTTTAGCGCATAACACCGGTCTTCCGCGGTGAAATAGCGAATATATTTCTTCATCCGTCGTCTGATACTGAGTGCGGCTTGTGCCACCACTTTGGGCCGGACACGCACTCATCAATGTGTTCACCATCTCTTCATTTCTCACAATTGCAGCAACCAAGTTTCTCGCCGACTCACTCATCTTTTCTAAAGGTGGCGCTGTGTTTTGATGACGTCATGTTTCATTCAATATATTCAGACTTTTCATTCCATATATTCAGACTTTTCATTCCATATATTCAGACTTTTCATTCCATATATTCAGACTTTTCATTCAATATATTCAGACTTCATTCAATATATATAGAGTTTCAATCCATATATTCAGATTTCATTCAATATATATATAGTTTCAATCAATATATTCGGAATCCATTCAATATTCTCACGTTTCATTCAATATATTCAGAGTTTTCATTAAGTTCTCTCATGAATTTTTTCCTAAACGGCATGCCATATATATATATATATATACTGAGGGGCTTAAAACATGTATACACACTTCAACATGAAAAATGTGCACAATAAAAATTATGATTACATGATAGCATCTGTAGAAGAAACATAATGCTACACCTTGCTGCCATAATTCAAGTAAAGTTTTAAAAAGGGCATAGATAAAAAAAATAATTATAATATTTTTTTCGTTTAGCGATATATTTCCTACATTGTACAGTAGAACAGTACTATGTACAGTAATAGTACTACTTTTTTCAAAACCATGAAATAACAAATATGGACTGTCCCTGTGGAACATCGAAACGTTTCTATAACAATTATTATTTTAAGACATGAAGATCAGGTCAGCAAGAACCAATAACACCCCACAGGAGCTGCAGTTTCGGAGTTGCTCTGACCCAGCCATCACAATTTGGCCCTTCAAAGTCACTCAAATCCTTACCATTGTAGTGAGATACTGAAAATGTAGCTACTGTGACTATTACAAGGGCCAAATTGTGATGGCTAGTGCACGAATCACTGTTATAGCGGCAAAAGCGGACCTACTCTAATATTAGGTGGATAGTCATAATGTTATGAAATGCTCTATCATGAAAAAAAAATGTTAGATGTTGTAGCTGCATTTCAAATAATAAGCCATAGTTGTAGATGGAAAAAAGTTCAACCACTGAAAAAAAAAAAAAAACATCTATGCATTAACACCATATATAGATTAAGATGATTTCATACACGTATTGTATGTTATACCTTTGCATCCATATGGACATTCCTTAAGGATTTAATTACAAATATGCTATCAAAAAGTCAAGTTTTTTTTTTTTTATTGAATCATTTCGTCATCACAATATTAGACGTACGAGTATACAGTACATGTAAAGTCAAAAGTATATGAAAGTATGTAACTTCATGCTGTGGTAAAAAAAAAAAAAAAAATTATTATTTTAAGACACGAAGATCAGGTCAGCAAGAACAGTATTGTGTCAAGTGCATTTGTAAAAACGCATCAAGCACCGTGATGAAACTGGCTGTCATGAAGACCGTCACAGGAAAGCAAGACCAGAACTTACCTCTGCTGCAGAGGAACAGTTCATTTAGAGACTTAATAAAAATCATCTTAGGCAAATACAACGTCATATATCAACACCATAAAACTTTTTTTCACCATGACATTATTTATTTAACAAAAATGAAGCCAAAAAAAAAAGAACCATGCAGCCAATACTAAGTATCCTATTACGTTTACAGGATTAAAGAGGGTAAGTTGCAGCCAGGTGAGGCCCTTGATTAGCTAATCATCAGCCCTTGATTAACTAACCATCAGCAGGTGATCAATTAATCAAGCACATCTGCAGACCTCTTTAAAAGCGTACTGTAAGTTTTGGCAGTTTGCTGGTCTGGCGGGAAAGAAATAAGACAATGGTCTTAGAGAAGTAATTGTTGCTGAATATCAGTTATAATAAAGGGTTATAAAAACCATTTCCAAACAATTTGGAGTTCAACATTCTACAGCGAGAGAGATCAAAATCACAAGTAGAAAGCATTTAAGACAGTTGCCAATCTTTTCAAGAGTAGACATCCCAGCACATTCACCCCAGGGTCAGACCGTGCACTACCTGTTGCAACCTGTTCATTACCAGTGTGTTTTCTATCTGTGTGTTCTTGACTCTTGCATTCAATCAGTTTTGCGTTGATACACAGTAGGAATGTAACCAAATATGGATGAGTACAATGATGCGAAATGGTGCAAATGTTTTAAAGAAGACTGTACGTCTATGAATAACGATCGCAGGAAAGGTGGCTCGGCACTCAGTACAGTCATTCTCATGTCAACATTCAGTGAGTGGAACGTCTAATTCTTGAAAATCGACGGATAACTTGCTGCAAACTTGTGGAAGAGATGCATCTGTCTGTGGGAACTGTAGGAACACAAACATTCACCAACACCACTTGCACGTTACAGGAACTCGGCTGGGTGTTATTGCCACGTCCCTCGTACAATCTTGACCTCACACCAAGGTTTTTACATTGAAGGAGTTCCTGGGAGGCCAACATATCAGAATTGAAGCGGGCAGGTTGATCATGGCTCCGGTGTGTTGAGGAAACTTTCTACCTTGACGGTATCCAAGGACTAGTGAAACACTGGGATAAGTGCATTATAGTGTACAGGGGGATTATATAGATAAATAAATGGGAGTTTTTACTTTCATAAGTGTGTTCTGTTATGTTGCACAATCAAAAGTCCCGGTTTGACTTGAATATGCCTTTTACGCTATGTTCTTAATGAAGACGAAACTAATAGAAACTCAATTTTGTCCGTTCTTTTTTTGTTTGGAGCTCCAGATGCAAATTTAGGGTTAAATCTTAATACAGATATTGATATTTGGTATTGTATTGCCTTAATACATTATGTAAGATGCCCTTATCCAGAGCAACTTCATTCATTATTATTATTTTTTGTTTTTTTACATATTATTATGACTTTTTAAATTCCATTATATATCTGAGCAGTTGAGGACCTTGCTCAGGAGCCCAACAGTAGTAACTTGGTGGTTGTGGGGTTTGAACCTACCTGTAATACCTAGGATTAACCACGTAGCTATTCATGACCCTAATGCAAAGAAACAGAAACACAGAAATGATCAAACTATACAAGTGCACTGATGCGGGACTGGAGCTAAGTATTCCCTACTGGTTGGGAATCGAATCCAGGCCTTCTGTATAGCAGGTGACAAGCCTACCACCGAGCCACTGATGTATCAACCTTACAAAATTCTTAACCAACATGCCATCACTCAGCATCCTTCCATTCTTGTTCTATTCTCTACCATTCTGCCAAATCAAATGCACTGTGGGAATTCTAGAAGCAGATCAGCTGTACCATCTGTAAGTGACCACAGGTTACAACCCCCCAGTGTACAGGTCTGTGTTCACAGCGAATAGAGTAGGCATCCCGCTGGAGCTACACACAGTGAAAGCATTCATCTCTCTCTCCTCTCCTCTACAGCTCTGTTCATACATCAGGGCCCATGTTATGCCAACCAATCTGCACGCTTTTCCCAGAGGAAATGTCCACTTAGTTGGTGGAAGTTTGAGGGTTCCTGTAATCCCTTTGATTCCCGATCAGACGGTATTCTCACACAGGTCAAAACAACACCGGCTCGAGGATTCTGCATAAAGAGATATAGGATTCCCCTAATGTTGATTATTGGAATATTTAACACTTCAACTTGGTGTATAATGTGGCATCACTCGTTGTGTTCTAAGACCTTTCTATCACAACCAGCATTAACCTTTCCATCAATTTGATCTACACTAGTGCTTCTATTGGAGCCTTGGCCACCCATAACCCAGTCACCAGTTCACCAGTTTTCCTTCCTGGGTTCACTTTTGTTTTGTCCCCACGGCTGCAGACCAGGAACACCCCACAAGAGCTGCAGTTTCGGAGTTGCTCTGACCCAGGCATCACAATTTGGCCCTTCGAAGTCACTCAAATCCTTCGGCTTGTGTCAGGAAAAAAGCACTTCCAGCCACCATTGTAGTGAGATACTGAAAATGTAGCTACTGTGACTATTACAAGGGCCAAATTGTGATGGCTAGTGCACGAATCACTGTTATAGCGGCAAAAGCGGACCTACTCTAATATTAGGTGGATAGTCATAATGTTATGAAATGCTCTATCATGAAAAAAAAAATGTTAGATGTTATAGCTGCATTTCAAATAATAAGCCATAGTTGTAGATGGAAAAAAAGTTCAACCACTAAAAAAAAAAAAAAAACATCTATGCATTAACACCATATATAGATTAAGATGATTTCATACACGTATTGTATGTTATACCTTTGCATTCATATGGACATTCCTTAAGGATTTAATTACAAATATGCTATCAAAAAGTCAAGTTTTTTTTATTTATTTTTTTTATTGAATCATTTCGTCATCAAAATATTAAAGTCAAAAGTATATGAAAGTATGTAACTTCATGCTGTGGTAAAAAAAACATTTTAAAACGTTGGGATGTACGTTTCCCACTTCTGACCTGAAGCTTGCAGATGTCACGTATAACAATTACCGCAAATTGAACATCATTACAGAATTATTTACAGTCGGTTCAAAATAACAGAGCATTACAATCTATTCATTCATTCAATCATTTATTCACTGGTGTAATATTGATCACCATGTTTTGCCATGCACAGAATATACTATTTTCCCAAACCTCTTGCAATAAAAGTAAATTCCTGATTCATTTGTGCAGGTCGTCCCATTCCTTGTCTGTTACAGTAGCCTTTCCTGATTCACAGCACCTTTTTGGCCTCATCAGCAGTCTCTCTTGCCTTCTTGGTCTTCAGCTTCTTCTTTAGCATCATGAGGTCGAAATGCACGATTTGTTTGAGCACCGCCGAGGCACAGAGAATGCCACCATGTAACGCACCTACAATACCACAGCTAAACACATCCTGGCCTGTAAACCCAAAAACACACAGTCATACATCATCAGTGAACAAAACCCTGGAATACCAACTCAGTGTGCTGGAGCTCAAATCAAATAATAGTCAAGCACATAAGGATGACGTGATGGCCGTGACAAAGCCTCTTTTCCCCAAGAAGCATAAAAACGTTAAGGTGATGTTAATAACAAAGCGCTTAATATACCTGAAATGAAGAGGTTTTTGACAGGGGTATCACAACGGTTTCTGACGATGGCCTCTGCTTGGAAGCGCTCCAAGTTGTGTTCAGCTGAGTACGTGGCTCCGCGGTAAGAACCAAGATAGAATGAGTTAGACAATGGTGTGGAGACCTCTTGAAATACCAGCTGGGAAAAAACAAAACAAAAGGTAGAACATGAGTCCACGAATAACAACAATGAGCCTGTAGTATATTTATATAAAAAATATATTTATATTAGTGTGAACTCAATGACAAGCTGTACTCTTGTTCATTCTTGCAAATCATGATGCAGCAGTGCAAAGCATGGGAAGATGCAGATAACGTTCAAGAGGTTCATGGTACAGTTTACAGAAACTGCAGAAAAAGGTGGCTTGGTCATTTTTGGATCTTTACTGTCCAGTTTTGCCCATGATAGAGTCAGATGCCAGTTCTTGACTGACAGAAATGGAATCTGATGTGCCTTCTGCTGTTGTAGTTCTTCAAGCTCAATATTTGATGTGCATTCTGAGATGCTTTTCTGCTCAATACGGTTGTAAAGCGTGATTATTTGCATCATGGTGTCCTTCCTGTTAGTGTCAAACGCAACACTGACTCTCTAATCAATGTTTACACCAACAAAGCTTTTTTTTTTCCTACTCATCACTACCACTCTATGTAAACTTTATCACCAAAGAAAATCAACAGTTTTTCAAACTTGTCTGACATCAAGACCCAAAGATCACTTTCTGTCATTCACTCTTTCTTTATAGCACTGATCCTGTACAGAGTCATGGGGGCCTAGCGCCTCTGGAGAACCCCTGGATCGTGCACACACACAAACACTCACTCACACAGTACAGCCAACTTGGATACACCAGTTAGTGTAATCCACGATGGCTTAGTGGTTCGCACTGTCTCACCTCCAGGGTCCAGGTTCAATTCCTGCCTTGGGCGCATGGGCTTTGCATGTTCTCCTTGTGTTTGGTGGGTTTCATATGGGTAAATCGGTTTCCTCCCTCAGTCCAAAAACATCCAGATTGGGTTAACTGACATTCCTAAATTGCCTGTAGTGTTGTGCACCCTGCAGTAAATTGGCACCACCTCCAGAGTGTACCCTGCTCCGTGGCATAAGTCTCCTGGTATAGGCTTCAGGCCCCCCTGTGACGCTGTATACAGGATAAAGCACTATAGATGACAAGTTGTTTGTTTAACCTGTGTACATGGCTGTCTGGAATGAAACCCAATGTGGACAGTTGTAACCTCTTTCCGAGATGCGTTCTCCACTCATCACAGCGGTAAAGAACAGTTATTTGCGTGACTATAGACTTCCTGTCTGCCTGAACGTGTCTCATTTGATGTTGTACAGCATTGCTCACCCACTGGATGTTTTTGGTTTTAAGCCATTTTCGTGACGTTCCAGAAATACTCAAACAAGCCCATCTGGCAGAAGTCACTGCCATCCTGATGTTTGATGTGAACATTAACTGAAGCGCTTGACCTGTATCTACATAATGTTCTACACTGCAATGCTGCCACATGATTGGCTACCTGAAGGAGTACAGTATTACAGTGTTCTAACATTACGTCTACCTTTTCTTTCAGTTTGGGATAGTGGACGCAGACCCAGTTGAAGAGCTTGTTGGCAAATCTCATCTTGTACTCTACATAGTCATCGCCTCTTTTTCTCACTTGGGCGTCCTTCCACTCTTCGAACCATTCATAATTAGCCATTGTCAGGATGATCATGCAGGACTTCCCTAAAACAAGAACAAAAGTATTATTACTAGTATTATTACTAGCATTTTTAGTGAAAACAAACAGGAATACTTGTTGCCTAGAGTAGACATGAGCCGACGTGTGGTTTGAACTTGGCACCTGAAACTGTAACTCAAACCACTGCTACTGCCACATCACTAGGCCTGTGTCTGGCATTCGTAAAAAGGAAAACTAAAACATGAGCTTGTACCTGGGTGACGACTCTCAAACGTGGGATCTTTGGCAGAGGGAAACGTAAAATACATGAAGGGAATGTTCTCTGGTGCTTCATCCTTTCCCATACTGAAGTACTCATCCATCCTTTACAAAAACATCACATTACAAGTGAGAAAACGTGCCACTTTGATACTTGTTCTTAACAAGAGTAGCTGTACATGTTGTCCTGCTGAAGCATGAAGAATAGAAATGCAGGGTTTGGCCTTGTTCTTCTTACAGCCTAAAATATAATAAGGATAAAACCATGTCCGAGTGGGAAAAAAACCCGGCAAAGAGTCACGCACTGGATTTGTGCTGTGGTTAATGTTGTCTCAAGGCTTAAACAACAGCACTACCCTGTGGGCTCTACAGAAGAACAAGCCTGACATGAAAACTAGGCCGAAGTATTAATGAAGTTAAAAAGTACTCCTTTACACTGTGGAAACGTATGGAGTTTATTAAAAACTGCTACATTTTACGGGGGCTGTACCAAAAGTAATGCAAACGCAGACTTTGGTAACTTTGGTAACTCATCCTCTATAGTAACTCTTCCGCTATACAAAGGTACAGCCATACAACACGGAACCAATACAGTACGCAACTAAATATTTTGTTAGTATCCTAGTACCTAAACAATGTTTGTTGGATTTAAGAACAAGCTCTCGTGAACAGAACGTGTTCGTATGTTGGTTGACTTTCTGTACTTGAATTCGCTATGGAAATCCTATTTGTCGTGGAAGATGGTAAGCAGTGTGCGCACATGGTTGGAGAGGCTTAAAGAAGGGGAAACAACCAGTGAAGACCAACCATGCCATGGAAGACCATCGACTTCAACAAAAGGGATTTTCAAAGGGGATTCAAGAGTTTGGTTTGACAATGGTACCAGTGTATCACTTTTTAGTTGCACCAACATGTGCAATTACTGTAATAAAAATCATATTACGTTCGGTATAGCCCTTGGTCCAATAATCAAGTTGCAATAATCGAGTTGCAAAAATTACAAAGATCTATTCTAATCTACAGACTATTATATACTGCAAGCCAAAACAAGATGAACAGCAATTTCTGTATTTTTAAAACTTAGGAGCAATTATTATAACCTCAACAGTAGTTAATACTTAGGTTAAAGGGTATTGATAAATTTTCTAGAATGGCAGCTGGGGGGCAGGGGTGACTTGGTGGTTAAGGTGTTGGACTATAGCCCAGAAGGTCCGCAGTTCAAGCCCTGAAGCCATCAGGTTGCCAATGTCAAACCCTTTAGTAAAGTCCTTCACCCCCAGGTGCTCAGAAACAACTAGGCATCAACCAAACCCTGGGAATAACTGCCACGGCAAGTGTATATTTGTTGTCTGATGTGGTGGGCCGACAGAACCATCCATTCATTTCTTTAATAAGAATTCATTCAGAGAGACTTGTATAGCAAGCAATCACCACAATCTAATGCTACTACTAAATAGGTGAAAAATCTATACAGTAATTCCTGCTATGTCAAAAAAATGTTTATGTAAGATTAATAAACACTTGTTAGTTTTTGGGTTTTATGTAACAAGACAATTAAAAATCTATGAACAAGAAAAAATCTTCTTTTTTTTGGTTTGCTACTGACATGAGCACTGTGGACTTGCACCTTAAGGGTCAAGGTTTGATTCCCGGCGCGGATCTATATGCATGGAGTTTCTCGCACGTTCTCACCATGCTTTCCTCCCACAGTCCAAAGACATGCGAATTAGGCTAACTGGCGTTCCCAATTTGCCGTAGTGTGTAAGAGTGTATGTGTATGTGCCATTTGATGGATTGGCTCCCCATCCAGGGTTTACCCTGCCTCATACCCCAAGTCTTCTGGGGTGGGCTCCAGGCCCCCCACGACCCTGTATACAGAATAAAGCGGTAGAGACGATGAATGAGTGAGTGAGTGAGTTACTGACATGGCATCCATATCGTTATTCTTAAAGCACCACGTGTTGTGTGATTTGATGCCCAGTTCCTCCTGCGTGGCATCAAACCCCGAGAAGACTAAAACACATCCTCGTCCAGGTCTCGTCATATTCAGCCTCTTCTGTATCTCTGCAACATGGGATCAGAACATGTGTAGCATGTTTAGTACCGTCTTAAACATCGTGATTTTCGTTAGTGCTAGTTTATGAACTAATGCTTGAGAGCTGACCTGGTTTGGTTTGGATATGCAATGGAAGAAGTTTCTGGAAGGTGTTAAAAATTCCACAGCTGGAGATGATAACAGGAGCTCGCAATTCCACTTCCTCTTGGCCTTTTTTCACAGTTACACCTATAAACAGAAAATGAAACTGTCCTGTCAGGAAAACTGTTTATCTGTGACATGAGTTCAGTGACATAAAGTGGTTGAGATTATTTATTCAATTATGCTACTGTATATAAAATGATGGTAGCAGCATGTAGTGCATTACTGGCCGTCGCTCACCATACGCAGATCCTTTATCGTCGACCAGGATGCGGTTTACATTAGCACGCACCAAGACACGTCCACCATATTTCTGGATGACCTTAGTGATGTGCAAGGGGATTTCACTGGCGCCACCTTTTGGGAAGTACGCTCCACGCTTGTAGTGGTGCAACAGCAAAGCATTAATGGAACAGCTGGATTCTTTTGGTGGAACACCTGTCCATCAATTAAAAAAAGCTTTATTCTAAGAGATTTTATAGATGAACACTCACAAAAGTCCTCCCTGTGGTTGGGGGCCTATGCTTCTTATCCTCGTGATCTCTTATGTACAACGATTTTCATTTTAAGATATGAAGAAAAGAGCAAAAGTGGTTCTGCTTTTTATTATAATTTAAAGGTACATAAAGGTTTAGGGCAAAGTTTATTTCAAGAACACACCCTGTATGGGATGTCAGTCTAGAGCAGGGCACCGTGCACACATTCATTGCGCTAGTTTCACTTTGCCAGCATTTTTGGACAATGTGATGAAACTGGAGAACCTTTAGGAAACCACACAGACATGAGGAAAAGATGATGAACTCTACCCAAAACTAGGATAGAACCAAGAATCCTGAAGCTACCCATGCTACCCACTTTACCACCCGTTACCAGTAAAAGTGCCAGATTACCAGTAGTGTCTCACCATAGAAAAGATAGTAGAAGATTATTTGGAGATCTTTGTTGGAGGTCAGACTGTCAGCAAATGTAGTGGCGTCAGTGCCTACAAGGCGAAAGATGGAGGAGAACAGATTGGCAATGCCACTCTTCAGCAGAAACAATGCCACCCACTCAGGAATGAGCTTCATCGCAGCCAAATATGGTATGTGTCTGGCTGAGATCTGAAAAAAAAAGAAGAAACAACTGCATTTAGTTCTGAAAATGATAAAGGTCATTTGAAGCTGAAGGATGAGAAACCAGAAGGTGTGTGAAACTACTCAGCACTACCTTCATGAACTTGAAGAACTCCTCTATAGCTTTGGTATCATTAGGGAACTGCTCCTTCAGATGCTCCTTCATCTCGGTTCTGCCGCTATAGATTGTGTACGCCCTGCTTTTCTCTTTGCTGCCGATCACTACAGTGTCAATGTGCTTGTCCAGTTCCACAAACTGCAGTTGTCCTTCTGTGAGCTGATCCATGATGACCTTAAGCAGACTGTTCTCATGTAGCTGGCCGATGTAATGCAGTCCTGCAGGGACAGATATACTACTGTATACGGTGGGTAGAAAATGTCTGCAGACCGCTGTTAACTGAAACCTTTATGGTTGTTCTTTTATCATTGTTTTTATTATTTTGTTGTTTGTTAAAGTACATTAAAGGTCCCATATCTTACTATTTCTTTAACAAGTTAACGCAGGTCTCAAAGCTTCCCAAAATGTTCGTAAAGGCTCCAGCTTATAGAAATCCCAGATAATATATTTTTTTATTCCTTAAGCTTTGATTTCCTCAAATGAGCCAGAAATTAGCCACGCCCCCTGCAAAGAACAGCAGCCGAGCTGGAGGAGGGGCTAATTTATATGAGGTCACAATGGACGTAAAAACTAATTCAGACTAATTTGACTACACTCTCACTCACTTGCAAACATGCCAACTCCATCCACCCAAACCCAGACCGTGGACGGCAACAGTGCTAACAACTAACCCACCGTGCCATCCCAGTCAATACAACACAATCCAATTCCAATCCAATCCAATTCTACATTGGATTAGAAATAATAAAGTATAACTGGATTAGAAAAGCATACGTTTTGCATAATAAGTCACCTTTAAAGATGACAAAGGACGTGACCTGATTTCAGAACAGATAGCAGAGATAAATGCTAATATTAGCATTATGATATTCCAGATATATAATTATGTAACATCAGCTTGTTAGGCTACTCACGTCTTTTGCAACCGAGTTGCATGCACATCTCTTTTATTTTTTTTTAGATCAGAATTCTATACCACAATTTGATAAGAACTACGACATTGAGCTGTTCGGTCATTCATTAACCTTCTGTAACAACATCCACACTGAAGATTTGTCTATTATGCACACGCTTATCTAACATGGTTCAGTTATCGAATTAGTTTATGGCAGCAGTTTGTGCAAAACTTCAGCTGTCAGTGTGATTAAGACATCCGTCGGGTTGTGAACGTGCCCGTGTACAACAAAGATCCCTATAAACAAAGCACCTCATTGTCTTCATATTCTCATTTTAGTTGGGTCCCTCTGGTGCTTTTTGACAAACTCCAGATTTTTTCCCTTCAGTTTCCTGCCACCTCTCCATACGAGTCAGTTGTATACAGAAACCTTGCTTTCACTGTCGAGTGCACTCCTGTCTCAGCCATTAAACTCTATGCTGAGACGCTCATGTCCCGCCAGGGCCTGGTGATATGAGTTTATATTTCCTGTGTCCATAACTTTAGCTGTAATTTGCTTAGGATCCACATTGCTCTTCATTTTCACAGCTTTCCTTCAGATTCAAAATCTGACAAAATATTAGTTTGTGACACAGTACATAAGAGGCCAAGTGTGAGATATCTATGTTCCCAATAGAGCCAATATTTTTCATTTGGGTAAATTTAGTAGAGCTTGCATAGCATGGGTGATTCTTCCCTAAAACCATTAAAAATATACATTTATTAATTTGGAGAGTCCGCCTTTCAAACTAAAACGTAACACAGAACAAAAAATGAGCATGTCTTTAGCATTAGCATGATGATTCTGATGCATTGGAAGAGGAATTTGTATGCGAGGCCACCACACACAGTAGTAGCACCTCTGATGCACTGACATGATCCCAAGCTGAAAGTGTTACTTCAACCAAAAATCACTTAATTACTGCAATAACAATTTAAACAATTGATCGATTCTTCAGACAGATTATAACCAAGTGGTGAGGGTGGGGCTCGAACGGTTAAGGTTCAGGGTTACTGATCGGAAGGTCAGGGGTTCAAGCCCCAGCATTGCGAAGCTGCCTCTGGTGGACCCTTGAAAGGCCCTTAAATCTATCAGCTCCAGGGGTGATGTATCCTGGCTGACCCCCCCGGCTTCTTAACTGGGATATGCAAAATAAAACTTCATTGTGATGTAAGGTACTGTACATGTGACAAATCATTTTATCTTAAGTATCATTTTTTCATGTTTGTTTAAGAGTCTATATAGAGTCTATATACCTGAATTCATTAGTTATCAAAACCACATCATAATATATTCAAAACTATAACACTGAGTTGTATCTTCAGTAATCACTTTTTCCTGGTCAAGGTCATGACGATCCATAGTCTATCACAGCCACACTGGGGATCTGGCAGGAGGAATACAGTGTACATGCTATACTGGACATCAAAGTCCAAGATGCTATAGTGTGATTTTTTTTTTTTTTTTTTTTTACCTGCTTCAAACTCAAACCCTTTCTCAATGTATGTGTGACAGCAGCCTCCAGCCTGGTCATGCTGCTCCAGCACGAGCACTCGCTTTCCCAGTTTGGCCAGAATAGCCGCCGTCGCCATGCCACCGATGCCACTGCCAATCACGATGGCATCCAGATTCTCTGGAACATTGTCTTTTCTGAAGCCTATAGGAACAAATCAATGGAGTGTTTCAATGTCTTGTAAACCCATGGATATTATCTAATAATATTATCTATCCAAATTATCTAATAAATAAATAAGTAAGTAAGTAAGTGTTTGTATTCAATACAAATGCAAAGTTTGGCTTGTTTAGGTCATACAGTTTTTTTTTTTTTTTTTTTTTGGTCTTCATCATAAAAGCAATAAGTGCCTTTTAAGGCACTCTGGGCAGGTTACCAAATCAGTTAATCTAATTAAGATAAGACGAGATAAAAACATACCTGCAATAAACTGAAACATTTTTAGTTTATGGCATGCAAAATATTTCTTTTTCATGTTTTATTCGAGCAACAGATGGATCTCATCATAGGCTATGAAATAAAAACAACCTTTTCTCTTTTTGTACTACAAAATGTAAAGAATCCTCATGCACTCACCTTGCTTCAGAATTGTATCTCTCGACTTCTGGTCCAGCTCTAATGGACCCGGGGGTCGAACTGACTCCATTGAAAAAGGGCTCGGTTTTCCAAACAGGAACCAGTAAGTACCGACAGCCCAAACCAGAAAACACACCAACAGCACCAGCAACCACATCCTGAAGGAAGCAACACGATTGCTGCTGCTGTGTTGTAGTATGAACTGATATTTGTTGCAGCATTGATGAAGATATTCTGTCTTATAAGCAGTTTTACACCTAGCAAGTGCTAAAGGTCTAAAGGCATGATAGATCAATTAATTTTTATGACCAAAAAATAAAGATAAGGAGTGATATGTTGAGATGCGACATATGCAACGCATACTGTGCCCTGCAAAGCCCTTGAACTTTCCACATTTTGTCCCATTACAACCACAAACGTAAATGTATTTGATTAATATTTTATGTGATAGACCAACACAAAGTGGCAAATCAAAAAAAAATAAAAAATTAAAATCTAATAAGTGTGATGTGCATGTGTATTCAGCCCGCTTTACTGTGATCCCCTTAACTAAAATCCAGTGGAACCAACTGCCTTCAGAAGTCACCTAATTACTAATTAGAGTCCAGCTGTGTGTAATTTGATCTCAGTATAAATACAGCTGTTCTGTGAAGCCCTCAGAGGTTTGTTAGAAAACATTAGTGATCAAACAGCATCGTGAATCCCAAGGAACACAACCAGACAGGTCAGAAATCAAGTTTCAAGCAGGCTTTAAGGCTTTAAGGTTACAAAAAAGATCTCAAAGTGTTGTTCAATCCATCATCCGAAAATAAAGAGTATGGCACATCTGCAAACCTACCAAGACATGGCTGTCCACCTGAACTGACAGGCCAGGCAAAGAGAGCATTAATCAGAGAAACAGTCATGGTAACTTTGACGGCCTTTAAGGAAGAGTGGCAAGAAGAAAGCCATTGATGAAAGAAAGCCATAAGTCCCATTTTCATGCACAATAAAGTATCCTTAAGTTCATGAATAGTATACATATGAAGAATGGTCAGTTGTTCCCATATTTCCCATACTGTTTATCCAGGGTGGATAGACTGTGCAAAAGTCTTGAGCCCCATCTCATTTCTTCAGAATTTGCTTCCAAGGAGCCAGACTTTCATGTACAGTAAGTCCCAGACTTAGAGTATGAACACAGAAGTTATTTCCTCAGATACGAATGGACCTTGCATCTACGAACAAGTCTGATCCATTGATACCAAACAAAGGATCCGCTACTAACAGACACAGCGCGTCCCAGAGGTCTTGTGGAGTCATGACGGCCAGAGCTGCCCTGGTACCACAAGGCGAACCCACACAATATTGGGGTTAATAATTTTCATTTTAATGTTATGGTCGAACAGATGTACAACAAAAATATATTTGTTTGTATATTTAAAAACTATGTTTGCACTACTGTATACATGTATTTCATTCATAATCTATTCTGTCTATACTGTATGGACTTAAGTATAAACTGTAATGTAATAGCTGCTGAAACATACTTAAAATAATCTGGTTAAGTATTTTACTGAACTGCCGTACAATATAGTACAAGATATTTAAGATAACAATGGCAACCATTATTCATGTATCCAGGCATTAAATAAATGTAACTTATATGTATGGTTCATTGGCAAACCTCTCATCTGTCTTTTGAAAGGTGTGAAGGTGTAAATAAAGTGAACAACCACTTTATTTACACATATAGAAGATACATTTATTTCTCAAACTTAAAAATTAATTTCTAAACTATATCAAGCAGTAAAGCACACTGTACACATATGTCCATTACTATATGTACTTTTAAAAAATAACATTATCTATTATTATTATCTACAACATAATTCAGGATCTAACAATTGAAAACAGAAACTAAATGCATTTATTCAATCCTAACTTTATTTTAAAAACAAACAAACAAACAAACAAACAAAAAACAATGTAAACATATATTTACACTGCACAATCCTGAGCCCTATATATGTTTATTTTTAAAAAGGCAAAACAAATAAGTAATGCAAATAAATTAGAATGCAATTAAGTTGATTAAAAACCTCAAGTTACACTAAAACTTTTGCCCTTTTTTTTTTTTTTACTTTTTTTGAACTGCTAATCCATTCCGGTCCTTTACATAAACCTTTCCATTTTATTTTATTTTATTTTATTAATTTTTAATGCAAAACTTCTTGCGAAAATTTGTAGATTGATAAGATTTTAATCTAATTTGGTTAATCAAATTCTAGTTTGGTTGTGACTTAACTCACAAAGTTTGTTCATCTTTATGTGCTGAAGGTTGATTAAGAGTATATAATAGTACGATTAATGTCCATAATTCAAAACTTAACAACAGACCAGGGACAAACACAGTGATCACCAAAAACAAATCAAACTCAATGACCTCATGTGTTCCCCAAGCCAAAGGGCAAAGCTAAAGAATATTCAGCAGGCAGGTCAGCTTAAACAAATCAATGCACAGTATTTTGCAAGATCCAGTCACCCAAATGGGTAAACAAAGAAGCAAGATGCAATAGTATATTTTAAAAAAAGATCATGCACAATATTCAAAACAAGAAAAGAACTTACATAACAAAAAGAATCAGCAAGGCTTCACCCACTGGTTTCTATAATGTGTGAACAGGAAATGCACAGGACAGGAGTGTCGTAATAGACTAGAGAAAAAGCAGTAATTTAAGGAGGTGCCCTCTGGTGGTAAGGCTATGAAATAACCGGTAAAGGGCAAAAGCACAAAGACACTTACTGGAATATGCATACTTTGGCACAGCTAGAACAGATAATCTAGTCTGGTTAACAGGTTGTCCAGTTGATGGGCAGTAGACCTTTTTAATAGTGTGTGACAGAACAAGAGAGAAGCAACATAATATCTGTAAAATTATATCCAGTGAAAGGTTTGTCTATGTTTAGAGGTTGATTCAAAGATCATAACTGCTGCTTCTTCTTTGCAATATGTTTGCACTGATGTAGATGTTTGCAATGATGTCATGCCTTGATCACCTTAGATCCCTTTTTCTGAATGCATGGAACAGAAATTAAAAAAAACGTTTGAATCATGCATTAAATTTATTATTTTTTTAATACAGATTTTTTTTTCTTGTTTAAGCTCTGTACATCTGAATCCTATTGATCCCAGCACTGGAATTAACAGTGAAGTTGGTAAGCCAATCAGAAAGGACGATTGATAGATCTAATGAGATTTCCTAGATGGATGGATGGATGGATGGAATTGAAATAAAATTGAACTGAAATGTATGGCTAAATGGATGGATGGCTGGATGGCTGGATGGATGGCTGGATGGATGGAATTGAAATAAAATTGGATTGAAATGGATGGCTGGATGGCTGGATGGATGAATGGATGGATGGATAGCACCATAGCAGAAAAGCATCGCAGAGCAGAAGTCTACTACTGCTTTTCTTCTGGTTCTCCAGTATCTTCACACTGACTAACCCAACAATATGAACTGGGAGGTCTAAAATGACCCGTGTGTGCATGTGAGTGACTGCTAACATGCTCCTACACACTCTGTCTCAAACACACACGGTACACTATAAACAATTATTTACACTTGGTCTTCTGTGGTCCTGAAGCTGAAGAGCAGAGGACAAGAAAAAGAGGGTGGACTGAGTTCAAGGGACTGCAAGGTAATAGGATGAAATGATTAGACCTTAATCCTGAGATTGAAGAATAAGATTAAGCTTTTTGACAGATGGGTGGGAAAAGCATCTTAGTGGACCAGAGAAGGCTTGACAAAGAGATCTCATTAGCGTCAACAAATATTGGGACATCTTTGAAACTCTACAGGACATCAAAACAGTTGGACATTTTATACAACAGTTCCACAAACACCAATTATTATCAACAGGTTATGGTTGTTGTTGTTGTTGTTGTTTTGCCAAATATTTTGCTCCACCAACACATCCTTCCATGACTGGTGGAATTGGCAACTGTTAGTGTAATTAACGGGGTGAAATTCCTACCAGTACTCAGCAGCCAAAAGGTGATAAGTATAAACCATCTAAGTGGTGGACAGCCCTGAAAGTCATGTTCGTTCTATCTTTGTATTTGTACATTTTCCATTTTAGAATATCAGATACATTAACTTCTTGGTTCAGGGGTTTAATTCCAAGTAGTGTTAACTGAAAGCTTGTTCAATAGGATGTACAATTCCTTATTCCAGACAAGTAGTGCCCTTGATTGGGGACTAGAGAGCAATTTGGGATTCAGCCTTGTGTTACAGGTCAGTTGGTTTTGTAACTCACCTTATGTGCACATTAAACAACTTGGAGTCATTTCAGAGTAATTATTATGGAGACAAAGTCGGACATAAAGTAACGTTCACATCAGTTTTTGTTCGTTCTTCTTTTTTTAAATGTGAGTTTAGGCAGGAAACCTACTTTCACCCATGTGGATAACTGGCATTAGTGTAATTAATGGTTATTAGAACACCTGTAACATGGAGTGACACTTATAAATAAACTTCCCAGTACATCTATTATCATCTATTATCACCGCTCGTGGAATGTCTTTATACACAATAGGTTACATTACAAAGAATAAGAGAAGACTTTCAGACACTCAAATTAATTTTATTAAAGTATTTTTAACAATAGATACTGTATTATCATAAAGCAGCATTACTAACATTTGGATATACAGTAAATTCTTCATTTTAATAATTGTCTTTCATTTAAAATCTGTCCACTCTAAAAATGCCATATAAATTGAGATACTTTTACCAAAAATGAAAACAAACGATCCATAAAGGTTGATGGAAGTTGAAAGGGTGTACTGTGCTTCTAGTCTTTATTTGAAGAATGATAAACGTAATGAGAAGCTGATAAAATGAAATGATCTTTTTTTCTTTCATCAGTTATTGCCCATTGAATGTAACAGATGGGGGAAAAAAACATCAAGCCCTTCAGAAAGTCTTCCATCATCATTATGAAGGCTTTACTATGTATTATGTAATAACACAACCTCCCTTTTCTTTAAAAGGGTTCTTGTCTTCAGGAACTCCCTTGATTAAGGGGTCTTCTGCAGACTGGCACTCGATGAAGGAGACGATCTCAGGGGCAGTTTTAGACATCTACAATAAAGCATTAAAGAGTTACAGGTTATTTAAAGTAACTTCTACTAATGGATAATGGATGCGATTAGGACATCTAACAGGAAGTATAATTTATAGCATTGGGGTGCCTTGATCGTTATGTTTAAGATGATGTCAAGTAGGTGGGATCACATATAATTTCATTATGATGAATTTTACATTAATATTATTTTTTTATTAGTTATTTGTTAGGGGTATAGATTGATAACAAATCATTTACCAAAAGGTAACAGGGCTGCAAATTCAAATGATGGTTATGTTTTTCATTGCGATTATACAGTATGTCATAAATCATGTAGAGAATGAAATATATTTAGCAAAACCTTTGCCCTAAATCTGTCCTTTTTGAAAGACGAGTTTCTGTCCTACATATTTTAGTGCTCTCTCAGTTCCCAGCAAACGTAATATAAATAACCAAACCTAATATAACTGCAACTACAACAGCTTTTTCCTAATTGAACTGCGTGTGAAAAAGCAGGGAAAAAAAACACTAAAATGGGTAGGGCAATGGTCCAATAGAAATAAGGCGAACCACTAATCTACTACAAATCAATGTCCCATGTGACAGAGTTGTGGACAGTTGTGCGGCTTGCAACGGTGTGCTCCAGTGGCGCAATCGGTTAGTGCGCGGTACTTATATGACAGTACAAGTGAAGCAATGCCGAGGTTGTGAGTTCGAGCCTCACCTGGAGCATGACTTTTAAGCATAGCCTCAATCTTTCAGTGAGTTCATCTCAAAAGCCAATGTATATCAATGCAAAGCAATGTACAACCAAGTATTCAAAGGGATGGTGTTGTAGTGGTAAGCACTGTTGCTTTGCACCTCCATGATCTGTGTTCAATCCTCACCAAGGTTCTCCTCATGCTTTGTGGGATCCCATTCAAAGACATGAAGATTAGGCTAGTTGGCATTCTCAAATTTGCTGTAGTGTGTGTGGAAACAGAGTTGAAAAAATACTTCAGAAATTAGTGCTATATGTCAGTGCTAATTAAAGCCAAATGTGTGCTGCAAGAAATGAGTTCGGCATGATTTGACAGAACCGAGCCCTGATCAAGATCTAACCTAGGACATTTTGTTTCTAGGACAACTTGTTTTCCATTTTTTCTGATTTTGTAAACACAACACAATATTACGATTTTATATCATAAATCAGGAAGAGATCTTTTGCCCTAAATCTGGCCCTTATACAACTAGCTTTTATATTATATATGTTCGACACCCCTGTCCTATTTAGATGGGAAAACTCACTGCTATCCGAGGGGTGTTAACTTCTGTCTGCAGCTGCTCCAGCTCCATTTTCAGGATGTCCTTATCTGACATGTCCCGAGCCATCTCAGCTGCTGAAAGAATTTAATACTCATTCAATATAAGATAAGAACAGCTTGTGTCAACTTGATCAATAGGTAATAAAAATTACTTGGAATCACATTGTGATAGATTAATCACTTAAATCATTTATTTTTCCCACCTCACTTCCAACATTAGTGATCACTGATCACAGAAATCAGTTATCATTTACTGTCATAATCTAAGTAAAATACTTCTCAGATTTTCATCCTCATTCTGGCATCCATTTATCCAGTCACTTCCTCTTACCTGGTGAATGCTAGGACTCGCGGCAGTTCAAGAACTCTCTTGGTGTCTCCTAGGATATCATCAGCACGTCTCCACGCACAACTAAATGGACTAAGCTCTTTTTTCCTTTCTCCGCTTCTCATCATTTGCCTAGCCTAATCTCTTTATAGTTTGGCTTCATCCTGGTGGCCAGTGATGTCATCAATCCCTGTTAATCTCATTATCACAAATCAGAGGAGATCAGATGGCTGTGCCTGTGATGATGGACAGCAACACAGGCAACTATGGTGAAAGGGGAAACTGATTGTTACGACCACATTTTACATAGACCATACTTTACGACCAGCTATTTTACAAGACAGCGAAAAAAAAGATATTTAAATAGTACATGTACAATCAATTCAATTCAATTCAATTTTATTTGTATAGCGCTTTTAACAATTTTCATTGTCGCAAAGCAGCTTTACACAATCAAAAGAATTGTTTACGTTTGTTAGAAAAGTGAATGTGCATGAATCAAAAAATAGTCAGATAGTCCCTGATGAGCAAGCCGAGGGCGACAGTGGCAAGGAAAAACTCCCTGAGATGGCAATAGGAAGAAACCTTGAGAGGAACCGGACTCAACAGGGAACCCATCCTCATTTGGGTGAAACAGAAAGCAGGAATTGATCTGCATTCATACTGTGTGTTGGGTGGCAGGCAGTTCAGTATAATAGTTATTTATAGGAAATTCGAGTCCTGAACTATCGAGCGACTGTAGCCAGAGAAATGGCCGTCAACATCATGCGAGGCCAGAACCTTCTTTTACCTAAGGAAAATCTACTTACAAAATGCTTGGTTAAATAAATAGGTTTTTAGCCTAGACTTAAACACTGAGACTGTGTCTGAGTCCTGAACACTATTTGGAAGGCTATTCCATAACTTTGGGCCTTTGTAAGAAAAAGCTCTGCCCCCTACTGTAGTTTTAATAATATGTGGTACTGACAAGCAGCCTGCATTCTTTGATCGAAGTAGGCGTGGCGAATCGTAAGACAGTAGCAGTTCACTCAGATACTGTGACGCAAGACCATTTAATGCTTTATATGTCAAAAGTAGTATTTTAAAATCAATGCGAAATTTCACAGGAAGCCAATGAAGTGAAGATAAGATAGGGGTAATGTGCTCATATCTTCTGGTTTTAGTGAGGACTCTCACTGCTGCATTCTGAACTAATTGTTTATGCACCTAGTTGAACAACCAGACAGTAAAGCATTGCAGTAGTCCAACCTTGAGGTGATAAAAGCATGAACAAGTTTTACTGCATCGTTTAATGACAATATATTCCTTAACTTGGCAATATTTCTGAGGTGAAAGAATGCTATCCTGGTGATATTGTCTGCATGAGCTTCAAATGAAAGACTAGAATCTATGATCACACCGAGGTCTTTTACTGTTGCACTAGATAGAACAGACAGGTGTGATCTAAAATCTTGCTTCTAGCTGCATGCTGTGCTATGACTAGAACTTCTGTCTTATCAGGATTAAGCAGAAGAAAATGAATTACCATCCAATCTCTTATGGCCTGCACACACTGCTCAATTTTAGCAAACTGGTTTTTCTCATCTGGTTTTGTTGAGACGTATAACTGTGTGTCGTCAGCATAACAGTGAAAATTAATATCATGCTTAGGGATTATGTTGCCCAAAGAAAGCATGTAAATGGAAAAAAGCAGTGGGTTGAAAACCGAACCCTGTGGGACACCAAACTCCACTAGTGAACATGCAGAATAATCACCATTTAAATCTACTGTCGTGCACACTCATAACACGACCGGCACTAGGACCTGGAAGTAATACGGTTGCATTTCAGGAAGCATAAAAGGAAACAAGATGGCGCTTCACATTGCTCAGTCATTGAGTTCGCCCATGCCTTGTCTGACGCTTCGCTGACTATTCTGTGAGTACTCACCGATTTGGTTTGCTTCTTTGATTGAGTGTGTGTTGCTAGAACGCGGATTTATTTGTGTAGATCCTAGCTCTTCGTGTAAGAGAGTTCTTAGATAAATTGCGTGGTTATCCTGCCTACTCGCGTTGCTTCCGCGTTTGGGTTTACCATCCACGCTACACAGGTTAACTGCTAAGGCTTCTGTGCTTACCCTCCGATAGCTCGTGACACCTACATACTGATACCGATCAGTCAAATAGGATCTGAGCCACAAGAGGGCTGTTCCCTTAATTCCTGCTACATTTTCTAATCTGTGAAGGAGAATGCTATGATCAATTGTGTCAAAAGCTGCACTGAGGTCGAGTAACACAAGCATAGTTACGCAACCCTGATCAGAGGCCAATGGGAGGTCATTTACTACTTTAACGAGTGCTGTCTCTGTGCTGTGATGAGGCCTAAATCCTGATTGATACAGTTCATGTTATTTCTATGTAGATATGAGCATAGCTGCTCCGCAACTATCTTTTCGGCCTGTAATTAGACAGGTAACCGGGGTCGAGGTCAGACTTATTATTTTTTATTATGTATTATTATATTAATTATCGGTTTAATAACTGCTAATTTAAAAGATTTTGGAACATACCCAAACTTTAAATGAGGCCAAGTCTTGGACACATGGACACTTTTGCAAAGCAATGTACAGTACAAACAGGTTTTCAAAGGATCAATCAGTGAGCAAGAAGAAGAAAAAAGCGTCAGAACCAGAATTTAATCAGACTTGACAAGTCAAGCGTGGAAACAGAGCTAAAAAATTTCCTCAGAACTTAATGCGCTGTGTGTTGGTGATAATTAAATCCAAATATGGGCAGCCCGTAATTGTGTAAGATTAATTATGTAAACTGAAAATTAGAGTCCATGATGGACATTTTTATCAGCAGAAGTGCTTTTGTGGAAATGAATTTTCATGTTGAATTTGGCATAATTTGACAGAACCAAGACCCCATTACCCCCCAGCCCTCAAACCAATCACTTTGTGTGATATGATCCAGCAGCTTTCGACAAGACCCCGAAAAGATCAGGTACTGGAGCTTACCCTCTCTGAAATTCAAGTCAATTATTATTATTTTTATTTTATAAGATGTTTGTACTTGAAGCGTTCAGGTGGTGTGTATTTTTGAAATGCAGACTTGAGAATGAGGGAGAGAGGCACAGTTTCTAGGTAGTTCAAGCTGATATTGAACATCATTGATGCATTGGGGAATTCTATAAGCTCTGATATATTGCTGTGAAAGCTTTCTGCACACTTTGTTAATAGGGCTATTCCGTATAGTCAGGGGAATAGATCGGCAGACTGGTCTTCTGGTTGATCTGTTCTGTGTCATGAGCAAACACTTTATTATTCTAGACATGAACTCATGGGCAAGGTGGGTCAATGAGCACTGTGGACTGGCTAGCAACATCACTTTCCATACAAGCAGTACTCATGAAACCTTGGATTGAGCACACACTCTTCAGGGTGGACATCTTTGGATTTGGATGTCCATTAACATTTGAGGCCACCCTTGTTTGTTATGGAGTAAGTCAGGATGTTTTGGATGCCTAGGTAACCTGCAATAGGCGATCTGTGGGACCAGGAGATGAGATTGGTCTATAGATATCATGTCTTGCCTTAAGTCCACATAGTAGGACAGTGAAGGTTTATACCTTCATCCAGATCCCAAGGCTGCAGAACCAATACAGCTTCAAATAGGTGAGAAGGTTGGGTTTTAGGTTGGGTCTTATGGTGTGGTCGGGTGGACACCATAAGACCCAACCTAGAGGTAGAGAGTCTAGGTTGAGAGTCTCCTTTATGAGTCTTGGAGCCTTGTTTGAAAGTGACAAATTAGATCGTAGTAAAGAACACATCCCATCTGGCCTGTCAAGTTTGAATTGTTCAGCAGTACTCAGATATTCAAAGGTCTTTGATCAGGGAAATTGATGAAGGCCTGGAAGGCATCCTCAAGCCAGTGTCACCACTCTTTTAAGACCAACTTGACAGCCAGCAGTTTTCTGTTCCCCAGATTCTAGTATATATCTAGATATCCCAGAGGCATGAGCATCTTGAAGTAGAAGGAATTCTGAACCCTGTATTGGAGACCCTTTCCAGCAGGTTGCTCCAGTGGCGCAGTCGGTTAGCGCACGATATCATGTCTTGCCTTAAGGCCACATAGTAAGAGAGTGAAGGTGCTGTCAGGGTTTATACCTTGATCCAGATCCCAAGGTAGCAGAACCAATAAAGCTTCAAATAGGTGAGAAGGTTGGGTCTTAGGTTGGGTCTTATGGTGTGGTCGGGTGGACACCATAAGACCCAACCTAGAGGTAGAGTGTCTAGGTTGAGAGTCTCCTTTATGAGTCTTGGAGCCTTGTTTGAAAGTGACAAATTAGATCCTAGTAAAGAACACATCCCATCTGGCCTGTCAAGTTTGAATTGTTCAGCAGTACTCAGATATTCAAAGGTCTTTGATCAGGGAAATTGATGAAGGCCTGGAAGGCATCCTCAAGCCAGTGTCACCACTCTTTTAAGACCAACTTGACAGCCAGCAGTTTTCTGTTCCCCAGATTCTAGTATATATCTAGATATCCCAGAGGCATGAGCATCTTGAAGTAGAAGGAATTCTGAACCCTGTATTGGAGACCCTTTCCAGCAGGTTGCTCCAGTGGCGCAATCGGTTAGCGCACGATATCATGTCTTGCCTTAAGGCCACACAGTAAGAGAGTGAAGGTGCTGTCAGGGTTTATACCTTGATCCAGATCCCAAGGTAGCAGAACCAATAAAGCTTCAAATAGGTGAGAAGGTTGGGTCTTAGGTTGGGTCTTATGGTGTGGTCGGGTGGACACCATAAGACCCAACCTAGAGGTAGAGTGTCTAGGTTGAGAGTCTCCTTTATGAGTCTTGAGCACTATTCGGACTAGTTTTACTGGGGGACGTTTGAGTTAGAATTTTTTTCAGCCGACGTCTGTCATTTCATGTAAGGATTCAGACGAGACTAACATCTCCATGTTTATTACGAAGGTAGGCGTGTCTGTGTTTTACATATGGGCGTTGCACAAGACCACGTGTTGAGGATGAGGATTTCTACTGGAGCGTAGAAAGCAGAAACTCGAATGCCGGTCGTGTGAGAAAAAGACAGACATGTCAGATTCGGACGGGATTAAAATCACTAAGTACCTCTTTGGAACAGAAATTTCTCTAACATCCCCCAGTAAAACTAGTCCCGTCCGAATAGTGTTTTGGAGCCTTGTTTGAAAGTGACAAATTAGATCCTAATAAAGAACACTGCCCATTTGGCCTGTCAAGTTTGAATTGTTCAGCGGTACTCAGATATCTAGATACCCCAGAGGCATGAGCTGCTTGAAGTTGAAGGAATTCTGAACCATGTATTGGAGACACTTCTTTGCAAGTTGCTCCAGTGGCGCAATCGGTTAGCGCACGGTACTTATACAGCAGTACTAGTGAAGCAATGCTGAGTTTCTGAGTTCAAGCCTCACCTGGAGCATGCCTTTTAAGCATACCCTCAAACTTTCAATGAGGCAAAGTCATAATTCAAGGGCAAGGTGGGTCAATGGGCACTGTGGACTGGCTAGCAACATCAATTTCCATACAAGCAGTACTCATGAAACCTTGGATTGAGCACACACTCTTCAGCGTGGACATCTTTGGATTTGGATGTCCATTAACATTTGAGGCCACCCTTATTTGTTATGGAGTAAGTCAGGATGTTTTGGATGCCTAGGTAACCTGCAATAGGCGATCTGTGGGACCAGGAGATGAGATTGTTATATAGATATCAGTTCTTGCCTTAAGTCCACATAGTAGGAGAGTGAAGGTTTATACCTTGATCCAGATCCCAAGGCTGCAGACCCAATACAGCTTCAAATAGATGAGAAGGTTGGGTTTTAGGTTGGGTCTTATGGTGTGGTCGGGTGGACACCATAAGACCCAACCTAGAGGTACAGAGTCTAGGTTGAGAGTCTCCTTTATGAGTCTTGGAGCCTTGTTTGAAAGTGACAAATTAGATCCTAGTAAAGAACACATCCCATCTGGCCTGTCAAGTTTGAATTGTTCAGCAGTACTCAGATATTCAAAGGTCTTTGATCAGGGAAATTGATGAAGGCCTGGAAGGCATCCTCAAGCCAGTGTCACCACTCTTTTAAGACCAACTTGACAGCCAGCAGTTTTCTGTTCCCCAGATTCTAGTATATATCTAGATATCCCAGAGGCATGAGCATCTTGAAGTAGAAGGAATTCTGAACCCTGTATTGGAGACCCTTTCCAGCAGGTTGCTCCAGTGGCGCAATCGGTTAGCGCACGGTACTTATACAGCAGTATTAGTGAAGCAATGCCGAGGTTGTGAGTTCGAGCCTCACCTGGAGCATACCTTTTAAGCATAGCCTCAAACTTTCAAGGAGGCAAAGTCATAATTCAAGGGCAAGGTGGGTCAATGCGCACTGTGGACTGGCTAGCAACATCACTTTCCATACAAGCAGTACTCATGAAACCTTGGATTGAGCACACACTCTTCAGGGTGGACATCTTTGGATTTGGATGTCCATTAACAATTGAGGCCACCCTTATTTGTTAAGGAGTAAGTCAGGATGTTTTGGATGCTTAGGTAACCTGCAACAGGCGATCTGTGGGACCAGGAGATGAGTTTGGTCTATAGATATCATGTCTTGCCTTAAGGCCACATAGTAAGAGAGTGAAGGTGCTGTCAGGGTTTATACCTTGATCCAGATCCCAAGGTAGCAGAACCAATAAAGCTTCAACTAGGTCAGAAGGTTGGGTCTTATGGTGTGGTCGGGTGGACACCATAAGACCCAACCTAGAGGTAGAGTGTCTAGGTTGAGAGTCTCCTTTATGAGTCTTGAGCACTATTCAGACTAGTTTTACTGGGGGACGTTTGAGTTTGAATTTTTTTCAGCCGACGTCTGTCATTTCATGTAAGGATTCGGACGAGACTAACATCTCCATGTTTATTACGAAGGTAGGCGTGTCTGTGTTTTACATATGGGCGTTGCACAAGACCACGTGTTGAGGATGAGGATTTCTACTGGAGCGTAGAAAGCAGAAACTCGAATGCCGGTCGTGTGAGAAAAAGACAGACATGTCAAATTCGGACGGGATTAAAATCACTAAGTACCTCTTTGAAACAGAAATTTCTCTAACATCCCCCAGTAAAACTAGTCCCATCCGAATAGTGTTTTGGAGCCTTGTTTGAAAGTGACAAATTAGATCCTAATAAAGAACACGGCCCATTTGGCCTGTCAAGTTTGAATTGTTCAGCAGTACTCAGATAACTAGATACCCCAGAGGCATGAGCTGCTTGAAGTTGAAGGAATTTTGAACCCTGTATTGGAGACACTTCTCTGCAGGTTGCTCCAGTGGTGCAATCGGTTAGCGCACGGTACTTATACAGCAGTATTAGTGAAGCAATGCCGAGGTTGTGAGTTCGAGCCTCACCTGGAGCATACCTTTTAAGCATAGCCTCAAACTTTCAAGGAGGCAAAGTCATAATTCAAGGGCAAGGTGGGTCAATGCGCACTGTGGACTGGCTAGCAACATCACTTTCCATACAAGCAGTACTCATGAAACCTTGGATTGAGCACACACTCTTCAGGGTGGACGTCTTTGGATTTGGATGTCCATTAACATTTGAGGCCACCCTTATTTGTTATGGAGTAAGTCAGGATGTTTTGGATGCTTAGGTAACCTGCAACAGACGATCTGTGGGACCAGGAGATGAGTTTGGTCTATAGATATCATGTCTTGCCTTAAGGCCACATAGTAAGAGAGTGAAGGTGCTGTCAGGGTTTATACCTTGATCCAGATCCCAAGGTAGCAGAACCAATAAAGCTTCAAATAGGTGAGAAAGTTGGGTCTTAGGTTGGACCTCAACCTAGAGGAAGAGTGTCTAGGTTAAGAGACTCCTTTATGAGTCTTGAGCACTATTCGGACTAGTATTACTGAGGCACGTTTGAGTTAGAATTTTTTTCAGCCGACGTCTGTCATTTCATGTAAGGATTCGGACGGGACTAACATCTCCATGTTTATTACGAAGGTAGGCGTGTCTGTGTTTTACATATGGGCGTTGCACAAGACCACGTGTTGAGGATGAGGATTTCTACTGGAGCGTAGAAAGCAGAAACTCGAATACCGGTCGTGTGAGAAAAAGACAGACATGTCAGATTCGGACGGGATTAAATCACAAAGTAACTCTTTGAAACAGAAATTTCTCTAACATCCCCCAGTAAAACTAGTCCCGTCCGAATAGTGTTTTGGAGCCTTGTTTGAAAGTGACAAATTAGATCCTAATAAAGAACACGGTCCATTTGGCCTGTCAAGTTTGAATTGTTCAGCAGTACTCAGATATCTAGATACCCCAGAGGCATGAGCTTCTTGAAGTTGAAGGAATTCTGAACCCTGTATTGGAGACCCTTTCCAGCAGGTTGCTCCAGTGGCGCAATCGGTTAGCGCACGGTACTTATACAGCAGTATTAGTGAAGCAATGCCGAGGTTGTGAGTTCGAGCCTCACCTGGAGCATAGCCTTTTAAGCATACCTTTTAAGCATAGCCTCAAACTTTCAAGGAGGCAAAGTCATAATTCAAGGGCAAGGTGGGTCAATGGGCACTGTGGACTGGCTAGCAACATCACTTTCCATACAAGCAGTACTCATGAAACCTTGTATTGAGCACACACTCTTCAGGGTGGACATCTTTGGATTTGGATGTCCATTAACATTTGAGGCCACCCTTGTTTGTTATGGAGTAAGTCAGGATGTTTTGGATGCCTAGGTAACCTGCAATAGGCGATCTGTGGGACCAGGAGATGAGATTGGTCTATAGATATCATGTCTTGCCTTAAGTCCACATAGTAGGAGAGTGAAGGTTTATACCGTGATCCAGATCCCAAGGCTGCAGAACCAATACAGCTTCAAATAGATGAGAAGGTTGGGTTTTAGGTTGGGTCTTATGGTGTGGTCGGGTGGACACCATAAGACCCAACCTAGAGGTAGAGAGTCTAGGTTGAGAGTCTCCTTTATGAGTCTTGGAGCCTTGTTTGAAAGTGACAAATTAGATCCTAGTAAAGAACACATCCCATCTGGCCTGTCAAGTTTGAATTGTTCAGCAGTACTCAGATATTCAAAGGTCTTTGATCAGTGAAATTGATGAAGGCCTGGAAGGCATCCTCAAGCCAGTGTCACCACTCTTTTAAGACCAACTTGACAGCCAGCAGTTTTCTGTTCTCCAGATTCTACATGGTGGGCCATTTATATGGATACACCTTAATAAAATGGGAATGGTTGGTGATATTAACGTCATGTTTGTGGCACATTAGTATATGTGAGGGGGCAAACTTGTCAAAATGGGTGGTGACCATGGTGGCCATTTGAAAGTCGGCCATCTTGGATCCAACTTTTGTTTTTTCAATAGGAAGAGGGTCATGTGACACATCAAACTTATTGGAAATGTCACAATAAAAACAATGGTGTGTTTGGTTTCAACGTAACTTTATTCTTTCATGAGTTATTTACAAGTTTGTGACCACTTATAAAATGTGTTCAGTGTGCTGCCCATTGTGATGGATTGTCAATGCAACCCTCTTCTCCCACTCTTCACACACTGATAGCAACACCGCAGGAGAAATGCCAGCACAGGCTTCCAGTATCCGTAGTTTCAGGTGCTGCACATCTCGTATCTTCACACCATAGACAATTGCCTTCAGATGACCCCAAAGATAAAAGTCTAAGGAGGTCAGATCAGGAGACCTTCGGGGCCATTCAACTGGCCCACGACGACCAATCCACTTTTCAGGAAACTCTTCATCTAGGAATGCTCGGACCTGACACCCATAATGTGGTGGTTCACCATCTTGCTGGAAAAACTCAGGGAACGTGCCATCTTCAGTGCATAAAGAGGGAAACACATCATCATGTAGCAATTTCAAATATCCAGTGGCCTTGAGGTTTCCACTGATGAAGAATGGCCCCACTATCTTTGTACCCCATATACCACACCATACCATCACTTTTTTGTTCCAACAGTCTTGGAGGGATCTATCTAATGTGGGTTAGTGTCAGACCAGTTGAATGGTCCCCAAGGTCTCCCGATCTGATCCCCTTAGACTTTTATCTTTGGGGTCATCTTAAGGCAATTGTCTATGGTGTGAAGATACGAGATGTGCAGCACCTGAAACTACGGATACTGGAAGCCTGTGCTGGCATTTCTCCTGCTGTGTTGCTATCAGTGTGTGAAGAGTGGGAGAAGAGGGTTGCATTGACAATCCATCACAATGGGCAGCACACTGAACACATTTTATAAGTGGTCACAAACTTGTAAATAACTCATGAAAGAATAAAGTTACGTTGAAACCAAACACACCATTGTTTTTATTGTGACATTTCCAATAAGTTTGATGTGTCACATGACCCTCTTCCTATTGAAAAAACAAAAGTTGGATCCAAGATGGCCGACTTTCAAATGGCCACCATGGTCACCACCCATTTTGACAAGTTTGCCCCCTCACATATACTAATGTGCCACAAACATGACGTTAATATCACCAACCATTCCCATTTTATTAAGGTGTATCCATATAAATGGCCCACCCTGTAGTATATATCTAGATACCCCAGAGGCATGAGCTTCTTGAAGTAGAAGGAATTCTGAACCCTGTATTGGAGACCCTTTTCAGCAGGTTGCTCCAGTGGCGCAATCGGTTAGCGCACGGTACTTATATAGCAGTATTAGTGAAGCAATGCCGAGGTTGTGAGTTCGAGCCTCACCTGGAGCATACCTTTTAAGCATAGCCTCAAACTTTCAAGGAGGCAAAGTCATAATTCAAGGGCAAGGTGGGTCAATGCGCACTGTGGACTGGCTAGCAACATCACTTTCCATACAAGCAGTACTCATGAAACCTTGGATTGAGCACACACTCTTCAGGGTGGACATCTTTGGATTTGGATGTCCATTAACATTTGAGGCCACCCTTATTTGTTATGGAGTAAGTCAGGATGTTTTGGATGCTTAGGTAACCTGCAACAGGCGATCTGTGGGACCAGGAGATGAGTTTGGTCTATAGATATCATGTCTTGCCTTAAGTCCACATAGTAAGAGAGTGAATGTGCTGTCAGGGTTTATACCTTGATCCAGATCCCAAGGTAGCAGAACCAATAAAGCTTCAAATAGGTGAGAAGGTTGGGTCTTAGGTTGGACCTCAACCTAGAGGAAGAGTGTCTAGGTTGAGAGTCTCCTTTATGAGTCTTGAGCACTATTCGGACTAGTATTACTGGTGGACGTTTGAGTTAGAATTTTTTTCAGCCGACGTCTGTCATTTCATGTAAGGATTCGGACGGGACTAACATCTCCATGTTTATTACGAAGGTAGGCGTGTCTGTGTTTTACATATGGGCGTTGCACAAGACCACGTGTTGAGGATGAGGATTTCTACTGGAGCGTAGAAAGCAGAAACTCGAATACCGGTCGTGTGAGAAAAAGACAGACATGTCAGATTCGGACGGGATTAAATCACAAAGTACCTCTTTGAAACAGAAATTTCTCTAACATCCCCCAGTAAAACTAGTCCCGTCCGAATAGTGTTTTGGAGCCTTGTTTGAAAGTGACAAATTAGATCCTAATAAAGAACACGGCCCATTTGGCCTGTCAAGTTTGAATTGTTCAGCAGTACTCAGATATCTAGATACCCCAGAGGCATGAGCTTCTTGAAGTTGAAGGAATTCGGAACCCTGTATTGGAGACACTTATCTGCGGGTTGCTCCAGTGGCGCAATTGGTTAGCGCACGGTACTTATACAGCAGTATTAGTGAAGCAATGCCGAGGTTGTGAGTTCGAGCCTCACCTGGAGCATACCTTTTAAGCATAGCCTCAAACTTTCAATGAGGCAAAGTCATAATTCAAGGGCAAGGTGGGTCAATGGGCACTGTGGACTAGCTAGCAACGTCACTTTCCATACAAGCAGTACTCATGAAACCTTGGATTGAGCACACACTCTTCAGGGTGGACATCTTTGGATTTGGATGTCCATTAACATTTGAGGCCACCCTTATTTGTTATGGAGTAAGTCAGGATGTTTTGGATGCCTAGGTAACCTGCAATAGGCGATCTGTGGGACCAGGAGATGAGTTTGGTCTATAGATATCATGTCTTGCCTTAAAGCCACATAGTAAGAGAGTGAAGGTTTATACCTTCATCCAGATCCCAAGGCTGCAGAACCAATACAGCTTCAAATAGATGAGAAGGTTGGGTTTTAGGTTGGGTCTTATGGTGTGGTCGGGTGGACACCATAAGACCCAACCTAGAGGTACAGAGTCTAGGTTGAGAGTCTCCTTTATGAGTCTTGGAGCCTTGTTTGAAAGTGACAAATTAGATCCTAGTAAAGAACGCATCCCATCTGGCCTGTCAAGTTTGAATTGTTCAGCAGTACTCAGATATTCAAAGGTCTTTGATCAGTGAAATTGATGAAGGCCTGGAAGGCATCCTCAAGCCAGTGTCACCACTCTTTTAAGACCAACTTGACAGCCAGCAGTTTTCTGTTCCCCAGATTCTACAGGGTGGGCCGTTTATATGGATACACCTTAATAAAATGGGAATGGTTGGTGATATTAATGTCCTGTTTGTGGCACATTAGTATGTGTGAGGGGGCAAACTTTTCAAGATGGTTGGTGACCATGGTGGCCATTTGGAAGTCGGCCATCTTGGACCCAACTTTTGTTTTTTTCAATAGGAAGAGGGTCATGTGACACGTCAAACCCATTGGGAATTTCACAAGAAAAACAATGGTGTGGTTGTTTTTAAAGTAACTTTATTCTTTCATGAGTTGTTTACAAGTTTATGACCACTTATAAAATGTGTTCAATGTTCTGCCCATTGCAATGGATTGTCAATGCAACCCTCTTCTCCCACTCTTCACACACTGATAGCAACACCGCAGGAGAAATGCCAGCACAGGCTTCCAGTATCCGTAGTTTCAGGTGCTGCACATCTCGTATCTTCACACCACAGACAATTGCCTTCAGATGACCCCAAAGATAAAAGTCTAAGGAGGTCAGATCAGGAGACCTTCGGGGCCATTCAACTGGCCCACGACGACCAGTCCACTTTTCAGGAAACTCTTCATCTAGGAATGCTCGGACCTGACACCCATAATGTGGTGGTTCACCATCTTGCTGGGAAAACTCAGGGAACGTGCCATCTTCAGTGCATAAAGAGGGAAACACAGAATCATGTAGCAATTTCAAATATCCAGTGGCCTTGAGGTTTCCACTGATGAAGAATGGCCCCACTATCTTTGTACCCCATATACCACACCATACCATCACTTTTTTGTTCCAACAGTCTTGGAGGGATCTATCTAATGTGGGTTAGTGTCAGACCAGTTGAATGGTCCCCAAGGTCTCCCGATCTGATCCCCTTAGACTTTTATCTTTGGGGTCATCTTAAGGCAATTGTCTATGGTGTGAAGATACGAGATGTGCAGCACCTGAAACTACGGATACTGGAAGCCTGTGCTGGCATTTCTCCTGCTGTGTTGCTATCAGTGTGTGAAGAGTGGGAGAAGAGGGTTGCATTGACAATCCATCACAATGGGCAGCACACTGAACACATTTTATAAGTGGTCAGAAACTTGTAAATAACTCATGAAAGAATAAAGTTACGTTGAAACCAAGCACACCATTGTTTTTAATGTGACATTTCCAATAAGTTTGATGTGTCACATGACCCTCTTCCTATTGAAAAAACAAAAGTTGGATCCAAGATGGCCGACTTCCAAATGGCCACCATGTTCACCACCCATTTTGACAAGTTTGCCCCCTCACATATACTAATGTGCCACAAACATGACGTTAATATCACCAACCATTCCCATTTTATTAAGGTGTATCCATATAAATGGCCCACCCTGTAGTATATATCTAGATACCCCAGAGGCATGAGCTTCTTGAAGTAGAAGGAATTCTGAACCCTGTATTGGAGACCCTTTCCAGCAGGTTGCTCCAGTGGCGCAATCGGTTAGCGCACGGTACTTATACAGCAGTATTAGTGAAGCAATGCCGAGGTTGTGAGTTCGAGCCTCACCTGGAGCATACCTTTTAAGCATAGCCTCAAACTTTCAAGGAGGCAAAGTCATAATTCAAGGGCAAGGTGGGTCAATGGGCACTGTGGACTGGCTAGCAACATCACTTTCCATACAAGCAGTACTCATGAAACCTTGTATTGAGCACACACTCTTCAGGGTGGACATCTTTGGATTTGGATGTCCATTAACATTTGAGGCCACCCTTGTTTGTTATGGAGTAAGTCAGGATGTTTTGGATGCCTAGGTAACCTGCAATAGGCGATCTGTGGGACCAGGAGATGAGATTGGTCTATAGATATCATGTCTTGCCTTAAGTCCACATAGTAGGAGAGTGAAGGTTTATACCGTCATCCAGATCCCAAGGCTGCAGAACCAATACAGCTTCAAATAGATGAGAAGGTTGGGTTTTAGGTTGGGTCTTATGGTGTGGTCGGGTGGACACCATAAGACCCAACCTAGAGGTAGAGAGTCTAGGTTGAGAGTCTCCTTTATGAGTCTTGGAGCCTTGTTTGAAAGTGACAAATTAGATCCTAGTAAAGAACACATCCCATCTGGCCTGTCAAGTTTGAATTGTTCAGCAGTACTCAGATATTCAAAGGTCTTTGATCAGTGAAATTGATGAAGGCCTGGAAGGCATCCTCAAGCCAGTGTCACCACTCTTTTAAGACCAACTTGACAGCCAGCAGTTTTCTGTTCTCCAGATTCTACAGGGTGGGCCATTTATATGGATACACCTTAATAAAATGGGAATGGTTGGTGATATTAATGTCCTGTTTGTGGCACATTAGTATGTGTGAGTGGGCAAACTTTTCAAGATGGGTGGTGACCATGGTGGCCATTTGGAAGTCGGCCATCTTGGACCCAATGTTTGTTTTTTCAATAGGAAGAGGGTCATGTGACACGTCAAACCCATTGGGAATTTCACAAGAAAAACAATGGTGTGGTTGTTTTTAACGTAACTTTATTCTTTCATGAGTTGTTTACAAGTTTCTGACCACTTATAAAATGTGTTCAATGTTCTGCCCATTGCAATGGATTGTCAATGCAACCCTCTTCTCCCACTCTTCACACACTGATAGCAACACCGCAGGAGAAATGCCAGCACAGGCTTCCAGTATCCATAGTTTCAGGTGCTGCACATCTCGTATCTTCACACCATAGACAATTGCCTTCAGATGACCCCAAAGATAAAAGTCTAAGGGGGTCAGATCGGGAGACCTTGGGGGCCATTCAACTGGCCCGCGACGACCAATCCACTTTTCAGGAAACTCTTCATCTAGGAATGCTCGGACCTGACACCCATAATGTGGTGGTTCACCATCTTGCTGGGAAAACTCAGGGAACGTGCCATCTTCAGTGCATAAAGAGGGAAACACATCATCATGTAGCAATTTCAAATATCCAGTGGCCTTGAGGTTTCCACTGATGAAGAATGGCCCCACTATCTTTGTACCCCATATACCACACCATACCATCACTTTTTTGTTCCAACAGTCTTGGAGGGATCTATCTAATGTGGGTTAGTGTCAGACCAGTTGAATGGTCCCCAAGGTCTCCCGATCTGATCCCCTTAGACTTTTATCTTTGGGGTCATCTTAAGGCAATTGTCTATGGTGTGAAGATACGAGATGTGCAGCACCTGAAACTACGGATACTGGAAGCCTGTGCTGGCATTTCTCCTGCTGTGTTGCTATCAGTGTGTGAAGAGTGGGAGAAGAGGGTTGCATTGACAATCCATCACAATGGGCAGCACACTGAGCACATTTTATAAGTGGTCAGAAACTTGTAAATAACTCATGAAAGAATAAAGTTACGTTGAAACCAAACACACCATTGTTTTTATTGTGACATTTCCAATAAGTTTGATGTGTCACATGACCCTCTTCCTATTGAAAAAACAAAAGTTGGATCCAAGATGGCCGACTTCCAAATGGACACCATGGTCACCACCCATTTTGACAAGTTTGCCCCCTCACATATACTAATGTGCCACAAACATGACGTTAATATCACCAACCATTCCCATTTTATTAAGGTGTATCCATATAAATGGCCCACCCTGTAGTATATATCTAGATACCCCAGAGGCATGAGCTTCTTGAAGTAGGAGGAATTCTGAACCCTGTATTGGAGACCCTTTCCAGCCGGTTGCTCCAGTGGCACAATCGGTTAGCGCACGGTACTTATACAGCAGTATTAGTGAAGCAATGCCGAGGTTGTGAGTTCGAGCCTCACCTGGAGCATACCTTTTAAGCATAGCCTCAAACTTTCAAGGAGGCAAAGTCGTTTGAAGCCGTCTAACCCGTCCTGGAGTCCTGCTTCTGGTTGGAGATCCCGTCACATGGATGCCCCGTGTGGTCTGCCTGGATGCGCTTGGTGGCTGGGGATGGTTTCCATGAAGACAAGTCAAGTCAAGTAGGCTTTTATTGTCATTCCAACCATATACAGTTAGTACACAGTGAAACGAAACAACGTTCCCCCAGGACCAGGGTGCTACATACATGTAACAACATAAATGTACAACATAAATTTTACATTTTTAAGTTACTCTAAAACAAGAACTATCAATATCTATACAAAAATACAAAAATAGACAAAGTGCACGTGCAAATGTGCAAACAAAGTGGTACATGACAGACACAATGTAAGACATAACAGTACTTTTTGATGAAGGATGAATTGAGGTAGTGGGAAGAGCAGCAGTAAACAGTTTACAATTTTGACAGAAGTATTGTGTGCAAATAGCAATAAATAGCAATTTAAATATTGTGCAAAAAATTGCAAGGAGCAGCACAGGTATGTAGGTATGAGCAGATTGGGATGGGTGTGCATCAGTGTGATTGTGCATGTGTGTTTATCAGTTCAGTCCAGATGTTCCAGATTTAGTTCGTCTGAGTGATTTGTGTGTGTGTATGTGTGTGTGTGTGTCAGGTATCAGTCCAGTCCTTTTGTGTTTAGGAGACGGATGGCTTGCGGATAAAAACTGTTTCTCAGTCTGGATGTGAGTGCCCGAATGCTTCGGTACCTTTTTCCAGATGGCAGGAGGGTGAAGAGTGTGTGTGAGGGGTGTGTCCGGTCAGCCACAATGCTGGTGGCTTTGCGGATGCAGCGTGTGGTGTAAAGGTCTTCGATAGAAGGGAGAGAGACCCCAATGATCTTCTCAGCTGTCCTCACTATCCGCTGTAGGGTCTTGCGGTCTGACACGGTACAATTCCCAAACCAGACAGTGATGCAGCTGCTCAGGATGCTCTCGATGGTTCCTCTATAGAAGGTGGTGAGGATCGGTGATGGAAGCTGGACCTTTCTCAGCCTTCTCAGGAAGAAAAGACGTTGTTGGGCTTTCTTATGCAGAGAGCTGGTGTTGAGGGACCAGGAGAGGTTCTCCTCCAGGTGGACGCCCAGGAATTTTGTGCTCTTGACGATCTCCACAGAAGAGCCGTCGATGCTGAGCGGAGAGTGTTCGCTCCGAGTCCTCCTAAAGTCAACAACCATCTCTTTTGTCTTTTCGACGTTCAGAGCCAGGTTGTTGTCTTTACACCAGTCCGTTAGCCTCAGCACTTCCTCTCTGTACGCCGACTCGTCGTTCTTGCTGATGAGACCCACCACGGTCGTGTCATCAGCGAACTTGATGATATGATTGGAGCTGTGTGTCGCTACACAATCATGAGTCAGCAGTGTGAACAGCAGGGGGCTGAGCACGCAGCCCTGGGGGGCCCCAGTACTCAGTGTGGTGGTGCTGGAGGTGTAGCTCCCGATCCGCACTGCTTGAGGTCTTTCGGTCAGAAAGTCCAGAATCCAGTTGCAGAGGGAGGTGTTCAGGCCCAACAAGCTCAGCTTCCCGATCAGGTGTTGGGGGATGATTGTATTGAATGCTGAACTGAAGTCTATGTACAGCATTCTGGCGTAAGTGTCTTTCTTTTCAAGATGTGACAGTGCCAGGTGGAGTGTGGTGGAGATGGCATCGTCCGTTGAACGGTTTGGACGATATGCGAACTGCAGGGGGTCCATTGAGGGGGGCAGCAGGGCTTTGATGTGTCTCATGACAAGCCTTTCGAAGCACTTCATGATGATGGGTGTTAGTGCAACAGGGCGGTAGTCATTGAGACAGGACACAGAAGACTTCTTCGGCACGGGGACGATGGTGGTAGACTTAAAACATGTGGGAACGACGGCGCTGCTCAGAGAGATGTTGAATATGTCGGTGAGAACACCTGCCAGCTGTTCTGCGCATTCTCTGAGCACTCTGCCTGTGATGTTGTCTGGTCCAGCAGCTTTACGTGGGTTGACTCTGCGTAGAGTTTTCCTCACATCAGCCGTGGTGAGACACAGCACCTGGTCATTCGGCGGAGGGATAGTCTTCCTCGGCGTCACGTCGTTCTGCATGTCGAACCGTGCGTAGAAGTTATTCAGCGCATCTGGAAGGGAGCCGTCACTGTCACAGGCAGGTGATGAAGTCCTGTAGTTGGTGATGGCTTGTATACCCTGCCACATGCGCCGTGTGTCACCGCTGTCCCTGAAGTGATTGTGGATTCTCTGGGCGTGTGCGCGCTTCGCCTCTCTGATGGCCCGGGACAGTTTGGCCCTTGCTGTTCTTAGGGCCGCCTTGTCCCCCGCTTTGAAGGCAGAGTCTCTGGTTTTCAGTAGTGCACGCACCTCCGCAGTAATCCACGGTTTCTGGTTGGGTCGTGAGATGATGTTCTTGGAGACAGTGACGTCATCGGTGCACTTGTTGATGTAGCTGGTCACTGATGACGTGTACTCCTCCAAGTCGGTGTAGTCGCCGTAAGTTGCAGCCTCCCTAAACATGTTCCAGTCAGTGTTCTCGAAACAGTCCTGAAGAGCAGAGATGGCTCCTGCTGGCCAGGTTTTCACCTGCTTCAGAACCGGTTTTGAACGCCTGACGAGTGGTCTGTATGCTGGAATTAGCATGACAGAGATGTGGTCTGAGTAGCCGAGGTGGGGCGGGGCTCTGCCCGATATGCGCCGGGGATGTTTGTGTAAACAAGATCCAGCGTGTTTTCCCCTCTCGTTGCAAAGTCCACATACTGATGGAATTTAGGAAGCACTGACTTGAGATTTGCATGGTTGAAATCTCCAGCAACAATAAACAGTCCATCCGGGTGTGTGTTCTGCAGATTACTGATCTTAGCATACAGTTCCCATAGCGCTTCCTTAGCATTAGCGCTAGGTGGAATGTACACTCCGATAATGAAAACAGTGGTGAATTCCCGTGGTAAATAAAAAGGTCTACATCTAACAGTCACAATCTCCACCAGCGATGAGCAAAAACTAGAAACTAGCACAGAGTTCTTACACCATTTCGTGTTGATGTAGACACACAAACCGCCGCCGCGAGTCTTACCGCACAGAGCTGCGTTTCTGTCGGCGCGAAACGAGGCTAGTCCGTCTAGCTGAATGCCGGTGTCTGGAACTCTGTCGCTGAGCCATGTCTCCGTGAAAACAAACACACAGCAGTCCCTAACCTCACGCTGTGTAGCCTGTTGCAGTCGGATGTAGTCCAGTTTATTTTCCAGGGAGCAGACGTTAGATAAGATGATGGACGGAAAAGCCGGCCGGCTAGGATTTGTTTTTAGCCTAGCACAGACTCCCGCCCGCTTGCCGCGCTTCCGCTTCCTCGCGCACCGCTTGCGATGTCCCCTCCTCCGGCCACGGGCATCAGGCAACGCCGAGGACTGGAGGCCTGGTTCCCGAAGCAAGCCGAGGTCGCGTAGCTTCTCCCGCAGCTCATCTTGAATGAAATATGCCGGTTTATTGAGTTGCAAAAGTTTCTGGCGGTGGTATGTATGAGCACCGTTTGTGCCGGTGTCCATAAACTTTGCAAAATAAAAACGCTACGACACGACATAAACAATGTAGCACCATTTTGGCTCCGGAGTGGCCGCTGCGTGCTACTGCCGCGCCGCCATCTTCCTGTCCTATCATCGATTGATGCTCTGGGGACCTGTGACTTCAGTTGTTCGATAGCTCAGGACTGGAATCTCCTACAGTCTACCTGAGCCTCCGGGAACAAACTGGACTCCTTTTAATTTAAATTTTAACACATCTCCTGTTACACTGAACTTCCAGTACACATTATTATGCTGATCATTCTCTGCTATCCGTTATCACCCAGATGAGGATGGGTTCCCTGTTGAGTCTGGTTCCTCTCAAGGTTTCTTCCTATTACCATCTCAGGGAGTTTTTCCTTGCCACCGTCGCCCTCGGCTTGCTCATCAGGGACAATCTTATCATTTTGATTCATACACATTGCATAAAAACTTACTTCTTTTTATTGTGTAAAGCTGCTTTGCGACAATGTCAATTGTTAAAAGCGCTATATAAATAAAAAAAATTGAAAAATTGATAATTCAAGGGCAAGGTGGGTCAATGCGCACTGTGGACTGACTAGCAACATCACTTTCCATACAAACAGTACTCATGAAACCTTGGATTGAGCACACACTCTTCAGGGTGGACATCTTTGGATTTGGATGTCCATTAACATTTGAGGCCACCCTTATTTGTTAAGGAGTAAGTCAGGATGTTTTGAATGCTTAGGTAACCTGCAACCTGGCGATCTGTGGGACCAGGAGATGAGTTTGGTCTATAGATATCATGTCTTGCCTTAAGGCCACATAGTAAGAGAGTGAAGGTGCTGTCAGGGTTCATACCTTGATCCAGATCCCAAGGTAGCAGAACCAATAAAGCTTCAAATAGGTGAGAAGGTTGGGTCTTAGGTTGGACCTCAACCTAGAGGAAGAGTGTCTAGGTTAAGAGACTCCTTTATGAGTCTTGAGCACTATTCGGACTAGTTTTACTGAGGGACGTTTGAGTTAGAATTTTTCATTTCATGTAAGGATTCGGACGGGACTAACATCTCCATGTTTATTACGAAGGTAGGCGTGTCTGTGTTTTACATATGGTCGTTGCACAAGACCACGTGTTGAGGATGTGGATTTCTACTGGAGCGTAGAAAGCAGAAACTCGAATACCGGTCGTGTGAGAAAAAGACAGACATCTCAGATTTGGACGGGATTAAATCACAAAGTACCTCTTTGAAACAGAAATTTTTCTAACATCCCCCAGTAAAACTAGTCCTGTCCCAATAGTGTTTTGGAGCCTTGTTTGAAAGTGACAAATTAGATCCTAATAAAGAACACGGTCCATTTGGCCTGTCAAGTTTGAATTGTTCAGCAGTACTCAGATATCTAGATACCCCAGAGGCATGAGCTTCTTGAAGTTGAAGGAATTCTGAACCCTGTATTGGAGACACTTCTCTGCAGGTTGCTCCAGTGGCGCAATTGGTTAGCGCACGGTACTTATACAGCAGTACTAGTGAAGCAATGCCGAGGTTGTGAGTTCGAGCCTCACCTGGAGCAGGCCTTTTAAGCATAGCCTCAAACTTTCAATGAGGCAAAGTCATAATTCAAGGGCAAGGTGGGTCAATGGGCACTGTGGACTGGCTAGCAACATCACTTTCCATACAATTCCATACACATTTCCTGTGGGACCAGGAGATGAGATTGGTATATAGATATCAGTTCTTGCCTTAAGTCCACATAGTAGGAGAGTGAAGGTTTATACCGTCATCCAGATCCCAAGGCTGCAGAACCAATACAGCTTCAAATAGATGAGAAGGTTGGGTCTTATGGTGTGGTCGGGTGGACACCATAAGACCCAACCTAGAGGTAGAGAGTCTCGGTTGAGAGTCTCCTTTATGAGTCTTGGAGCCTTGTTTGAAAGTGACAAATTAGATCCTAGTAAAGAACACATCCCATCTGGCCTGTCAAGTTTGAATTGGTCAGCAGTACTCAGATATTCAAAGGTCTTTGATCAGTGAAATTGATGAAGGCCTGGAAGGCATCCTCAAGCCACTGTCACCACTCTTTTAAGACCAACTTGACAGCCAGCAGTTTTCTGTTCCCCAGATTCTAGTATATATCTAGATACCCCAGAGGCATGAGCTTCTTGAAGTAGAAGGAATTCTGAACCTTGTATTGGAGACCCTTTCCAGCAGGTTGCTCCAGTGGTGCAATCGGTTAGCGCACGGTACTAATGCAGCAGTATTAGTGAAGCAATGCCGAGGTGGTAAGTTCGAGCCTCACCTGGAGCATACATTTTAAGCATAGCCTCAAACTTTCAATGAGGCAAAGTCATAATTCAAGGGCAAGGTGGGTCAATGGGCACTGTGGACTAGCTAGCAACGTCACTTTCCATACAAGCAGTACTCATGAAACCTTGGATTGAGCACACACTCTTCAGGGTGGACGTCTTTGGATTTGGATGTCCATTAACATTTGAGGCCACCCTTATTTGTTATGGAGTAAGTCAGGATGTTTTGGATGCTTAGGTAACCTGCAACAGGCGATCTGTGGGACCAGGAGATGAGTTTGGTCTATAGATATCATGTCTTGCCTTAAGGCCACATAGTAAGAGAGTGAAGGTGCTGTCAGGGTTTATACCTTGATCCAGATCCCAAGGTAGCAGAACCAATAAAGCTTCAAATAGGTGAGAAAGTTGGGTCTTAGGTTGGACCTCAACCTAGAGGAAGAGTGTCTAGGTTAAGAGACTCCTTTATGAGTCTTGAGCACTATTCGGACTAGTATTACTGAGGCACGTTTGAGTTAGAATTTTTTTCAGTCGACGTCTGTCATTTCATGTAAGGATTCGGACGAGACTAACATCTCCATGTTTATTACGAAGGTAGGCGTGTCTGTGTTTTACATATGGGCGTTGCACAAGACCACGTGTTGAGGATGAGGATTTCTACTGGAGCGTAGAAAGCAGAAACTCGAATACCGGTCGTGTGAGAAAAAGACAGACATGTCAGATTCGGACGGGATTAAATCACAAAGTAACTCTTTGAAACAGAAATTTCTCTAACATCCCCCAGTAAAACTAGTCCCGTCCAAATAGTGTTTTGGAGCCTTGTTTGAAAGTGACAAATTAGATCCTAATAAAGAACACGGTCCATTTGGCCTGTCAAGTTTGAATTGTTCAGCAGTACTCAGATATCTAGATACCCCAGAGGCATGAGCTTCTTGAAGTTGAAGGAATTCTGAACCCTGTATTGGAGACCCTTTCCAGCAGGTTGCTCCAGTGGCGCAATCGGTTAGCGCACGGTACTTATACAGCAGTATTAGTGAAGCAATGCCGAGGTTGTGAGTTCGAGCCTCACCTGGAGCATAGCCTTTTAAGCATACCTTTTAAGCATAGCCTCAAACTTTCAAGGAGGCAAAGTCATAATTCAAGGGCAAGGTGGGTCAATGGGCACTGTGGACTGGCTAGCAACATCACTTTCCATACAAGCAGTACTCATGAAACCTTGTATTGAGCACACACTCTTCAGGGTGGACATCTTTGGATTTGGATGTCCATTAACATTTGAGGCCACCCTTGTTTGTTATGGAGTAAGTCAGGATGTTTTGGATGCCTAGGTAACCTGCAATAGGCGATCTGTGGGACCAGGAGATGAGATTGGTCTATAGATATCATGTCTTGCCTTAAGTCCACATAGTAGGAGAGTGAAGGTTTATACCGTCATCCAGATCCCAAGGCTGCAGAACCAATACAGCTTCAAATAGATGAGAAGGTTGGGTTTTAGGTTGGGTCTTATGGTGTGGTCGGGTGGACACCATAAGACCCAACCTAGAGGTAGAGAGTCTAGGTTGAGAGTCTCCTTTATGAGTCTTGGAGCCTTGTTTGAAAGTGACAAATTAGATCCTAGTAAAGAACGCATCCCATCTGGCCTGTCAAGTTTGAATTGTTCAGCAGTACTCAGATATTCAAAGGTCTTTGATCAGTGAAATTGATGAAGGCCTGGAAGGCATCCTCAAGCCAGTGTCACCACTCTTTTAAGACCAACTTGACAGCCAGCAGTTTTCTGTTCCCCAGATTCTACAGGGTGGGCCGTTTATATGGATACACCTTAATAAAATGGGAATGGGTGGTGATATTAATGTCCTGTTTGTGGCACATTAGTATGTGTGAGGGGGCAAACTTTTCAAGATGGGTGATGACCATGGTGGCCATTTGGAAGTCGGCCATCTTGGACCCAACTTTTGTTTTTTCAATAGGAAGAGGGTCATGTGACACGTCAAACCCATTGGGAATTTCACAAGAAAAACAATGGTGTGGTTGTTTTTAAAGTAACTTTATTCTTTCATGAGTTGTTTACAAGTTTATGACCACTTATAAAATGTGTTCAATGTTCTGCCCATTGCAATGGATTGTCAATGCAACCCTCTTCTCCCACTCTTCACACACTGATAGCAACACCGCAGGAGAAATGCCAGCACAGGCTTCCAGTATCCGTAGTTTCAGGTGCTGCACATCTCGTATCTTCACACCACAGACAATTGCCTTCAGATGACCCCAAAGATAAAAGTCTAAGGAGGTCAGATCAGGAGACCTTTGGCGCCATTCAACTGGCCCACGACGACCAGTCCACTTTTCAGGAAACTCTTCATCTAGGAATGCTCGGACCTGACACCCATAATGTGGTGGTTCACCATCTTGCTGGAAAAACTCAGGGAACGTGCCATCTTCAGTGCATAAAGAGGGAAACACATCATCATGTAGCAATTTCAAATATCCAGTGGCCTTGAGGTTTCCACTGATGAAGAATGGCCCCACTATCTTTGTACCCCATATACCACACCATACCATCACTTTTTTGTTCCAACAGTCTTGGAGGGATCTATCTAATGTGGGTTAGTGTCAGACCAGTTGAATGGTCCCCAAGGTCTCCCGATCTGATCCCCTTAGACTTTTATCTTTGGGGTCATCTTAAGGCAATTGTCTATGGTGTGAAGATACGAGATGTGCAGCACCTGAAACTACGGATACTGGAAGCCTGTGCTGGCATTTCTCCTGCTGTGTTGCTATCAGTGTGTGAAGAGTGGGAGAAGAGGGTTGCATTGACAATCCATCACAATGGGCAGCACACTGAACACATTTTATAAGTGGTCAGAAACTTGTAAATAACTCATGAAAGAACAAAGTTACGCTGAAACCAAACACACCATTGTTTTTATTGTGACATTTCCAATAAGTTTGATGTGTCACATGACCCTCTTCCTATTGAAAAAACAAAAGTTGGATCCAAGATGGCCGACTTCCAAATGGCCACCATGGTCACCACCCATTTTGACAAGTTTGCCCCCTCACATATACTAATGTGCCACAAACATGACGTTAATATCACCAACCATTCCCATTTTATTAAGGTGTATCCATATAAATGGCCCACCCTGTAGTATATATCTAGATACCCCAGAGGCATGAGCTTCTTGAAGTAGAAGGAATTCTGAACCCTGTATTGGAGACCCTTTCCAGCAGGTTGCTCCAGTGGCGCAATCGGTTAGCGCACAGTACTTATACAGCAGTATTAGTGAAGCAATGCCGAGGTTGTGAGTTCGAGCCTCACCTGGAGCATACCTTTTAAGCATAGCCTCAAACTTTCAAGGAGGCAAAGTCATAATTCAAGGGCAAGGTGGGTCAATGCGCACTGTGGACTGGCTAGCAACATCACTTTCCATACAAGCAGTACTCATGAAACCTTGGATTGAGCACACACTCTTCAGGGTGGACATCTTTGGATTTGGATGTCCATTAACATTTGAGGCCACCCTTAATTGTTATGGAGTAAGTCAGGATGTTTTGGATGCTTAGGTAACCTGCAACAGGCGATCTGTGGGACCAGGAGATGAGTTTGGTCTATAGATATCATGTCTTGCCTTAAGGCCACATAGTAAGAGAGTGAAGGTGCTGTCAGGGTTTATACCTTGATCCAGATCCCAAGGTAGCAGAACCAATAAAGCTTCAAATAGGTGAGAAGGTTGGGTCTTAGGTTGGACCTCAACCTAGAGGTAGAGTGTCTAGGTTGAGAGTCTCCTTTATGAGTCTTGAGCACTATTCGGACTAGTATTACTGGGGGACGTTTGAGTTAGAATTTTTTTCAGCCGACGTCTGTCATTTCATGTAAGGATTCGGACTGGACTAACATCTCCATGTTTATTACGAAGGTAGGCATGTCTGTGTTTTACATATGGGCGTTGCACAAGACCACGTGTTGAGGATGAGGATTTCTACTGGAGCGTAGAAAGCAGAAACTCAAATACCGGTCGTGCGAGAAAAAGAAAGACATGTCAGATTCGGACGGGATTAAATCACAAAGTACCTTTTTGAAACAGAAATTTCTCTAACATCCCCCAGTAAAACTAGTCCCGTCCGAATAGTGTTTTGGAGCCTTGTTTGAAAGTGACAAATTAGATCCTAATAAAGAACACGGCCCATTTGGCCTGTCAAGTTTGAATTGTTCAGCAGTACTCAGATATCTAGATACCCCAGAGGCATGAGCTTCTTGAAGTTGAAGGAATTCTGAACCCTGTATTGGAGACCCTTTTCAGCAGGTTGCTCCAGTGGCGCAATCGGTTAGCGCACGGTACTTATACAACAGTATTAGTGAAGCAATGCCGAGGTTGTGAGTTCGAGCCTCACCTGGAGCATACCTTTTAAGCATAGCCTCAAACTTTCAAGGAGGCAAAGTCATAATTCAAGGGCAAGGTGGGTCAATGGGCACTGTGGACTGGCTAGCAACATCACTTTCCATACAAGCAGTACTCATGAAACCTTGGATTGAGCACACACTCTTCAGGGTGGACATCTTTGGATTTGGATGTCCATTAACATTTGAGGCCACCCTTATTTGTTATGGAGTAAGTCAGGATGTTTTGGATGCTTAGGTAACCTGCAACAGGCGATCTGTGGGACCAGGAGATGAGTTTGGTCTATAGATATCATGTCTTGCCTCAAGTCCACATAGTAGGAGAGTGAAGGTTTAGTCAGGGTTTATACCTTGATCCAGATCCCAAAGTAGCAGAACCAATAAAGCTTCAAATAGGTGAGAAGGTTGGGTTTTAGGTTGTGTCCTATGGTGTGCTCTGGTGGACACCATAAGACCCAACCTAGAGGTAGTGAGTCTCGGTTGAGAGTCTCCTTTATGAGTCTTGGAGCCTTGTTTGAAAGTGACAAATTACATCCTAGTAAAGAACACAGGCCATCTGGCTTGTCAAGTTTAAATTGTTCAGCAGTACTCAGATATAGGCAAAGTTATACTTCAAGGGCAAGGTGCGTGTGTTAGCAGAACCCACAAAGCTTAATTAAGTTTCCTTTTGAGTCTGGTTCCTCTTAAGTTTTTTTTCCCCTATTTAAATCTTGGGAAAGTTTTCCTTGCCACCATTGCCTTCGGCTTGCTCAGCTGGCACATATCGATAATTATGATTTAGACAAGTTTCCTTACACTTTTCAAACTTTTCCCATTTTTTATTCTGTACAGTTGCTTTGTGACAATGGACACTGTTAAAAGTGCTATATGAGTAAAACTGAATTGAGTTAGAGGAGAACAGCTGTTTGGAGGAGTTCACTTCATCATTCTTAAAACCTTGTTTGAAGGAGACAGTAAATTGGATCAAGTGTCTGTCAAGTTGGAGTTGTTCAGCAGTTCTTAGTTATTTGATCAGCAAATGTGACAAAAGGGTGGAAGGTATCCTCCAGCCAATGTCACCATTCTTTCAAGACCAGCTTGACAGTCAGCAGTTCTCTGTTCCCCACATCATAATTATGCTCCACAGGCATGAACGTTATGAAGGAGAAAGCAACTGGATGACCTTTAGGTTTCTTGCTAACACTGGAGACAGCTGGCAACAGGGTGCTCCAGTGGCACAATTGTTTAGAGCATGGTACTTACATGGCAGTATGGGTGGAGCATTGCTGGGGTTGTGAGTTTAAGCCTCACCTAGAGCACAGCTTTTAAACATCTTTGTGAGACTGGATTTAATAGGCATCCTGTTCAAATTTTCATGTAAGGTGACAACTGCCTAGATGACAAGTAACAGCTGGAAATTCTCTTAATCAGTCTGGCTTTGAAAGGCCATATTTCACAGAAACTGCCCAGAAAAGTTAGATGCTGCATCAACCAAACTTTCATGTGTTTAACACATTCAACCACAACACTCTCATAATTTTTTATGAGAATACATGGAACAGAAAGGCATTGATTTGTTTACTACATAGATGGTCGGTCACATCAGGTGACGTGCATTGGATTATCAAGTAGTGTCATACAAGGGTCAGTACTTGGTCCTCTTCTGTTCTTCCTCTATACTTAAGCTCTTGTCATTTCCTCACAAGGATTTTTATACCACTGTTATGCGGATGATACTCATGCTGAAAATTCATCCTTTGACTAACAGCAGAGTTTTTAGATTTATATTGTTTTTAGTCTTTCACTTAGAGACTTAGTCGGGATTAAGTTATTCATAGGAACTTATGAGTGTTCGCCCTATTATCTGGAAATCGCAAGTTTGATTCCCAGTTGACGCTGTAACCCCCACAGTTGAGGGGGTGGAGAGAGCTCTCTCAGCAGGTTAGGATGGGAGGCCTACAGCCAGTCATGGGTGTCTGTGAGCTCACACAAGCAGAAGGAGCTGATAGAACTGTCCTCCAAGTGTGTTACGCCGCTCCCAATGGTGCATGCATGAGCAGTTCAAAAAGATGTTAGCGGTTAGCTGCCGTCACTTGGTTGGGACAAAACACTTCTAGAATTCTAAACATTAGAATTAAATTAAGTTTTAATTTGGTTTAAATGTCATAGGCAGAGAAATTTGTGCTATCAAAACCCCCAAATAAGTCAATAAACCTTTTAATAGCTGATGATCTTTCAGCTTCTGCATTAAATCGCTTTTTACTAGTTGTGTGACAAGCATCACTTTGGCACCATCCACAACTGTACAGCTTGTGATCATAAAAATCTGAATGTGCTGTTAAAACTAAATAACCACAAAATAAAATTTCCCTCAGAACCTGATCTCTTGGTCTTTATATTGGTCTTTATATTCCTAGGTGCATCGTAAAACAAATGTTGGAATGTTTTCAACTGGAATTCAACAAATTCACTCACAAATATTTTAAAATATAAATCTTCAGGCTTTACAAATCCTAAAAAGTAGATTACACAACTAGATTTATTTCTTTTTTTAAAGTCATGAAACAGCATTGTATTTGTATTTAGCCATGGGTAAGCTGTTTGTAACTCTCAACTCACCTTTAAGCTGTTTTCTTCAGATCTGGGTTAGTCTCATTTGTAGGTGGATTAAGGGTGGATATCTGGCAACAGAATCCAGGTAACTAATAAAGTACTTTGGGAATCTTGACAGTTTTTATTTCTTTATTTTTTATTTATCTGATATATCCTATGTCATGTTACAGAGTTTTGTTCATTTTCTTTGTTGAGTGACATGTCACCATGGGGTTAATGTTTACTGATAGGAAGGACAAATCTCAAGATTCCCATGAAAGGTACACAGATTAAGCATTTCCCTCCTGGATTAGGGTTACAGGGTCACAAACATGGATCGATGCTTTGCAGGTTGTTTTTTCCTAACCCTTATAAAATCACCATTGCCAAGGGATCAGGTACACTTTCCAGCATTTTGAAAGGATGTTTTCTTTGAGGAAAATCTATTTCTTTGGGAACTTCTGCTGTTAAGCAACAGAATAAAAACCCAAGATAAATTATGGTGAGCTAATTGGGTTAATGACTTTGGCAGTCACAGTTACCAACAGTACCTTACAGCTCTACTATTCATAACAGTTAAGAGCTTAGAGCTGACATAATCTTCTGATCAGTAGCATAGAGTCCAACCCAATGAGCACTTGTAGCACACAAGCATCACAGACATTTCTACAGCTGTTATTAAATTACAGACAAACCTGATTAGGCTTATGATCCCTTTCTCATGTACAGTGCTTACAGTCGCTACCCATCTAACCAATAGATCAAAGCCTGCAATTCACAGTGTGAGTAAATTTGGGCCAGACATTTGAGATCTTCCACTCCAACCTTGGCCCCCCCAAAGTCTGCATGTACCTTGCTGTATGTGTCATGATGGAAGAGGTTTGTGCATCTTAGTTTCAGTGAAAAGGCTTTGATATAGTGTTAAAGGACATTATATAAAAATTTGTTTTTCCATATTTTTGTAGCAGCAGTTTGGAGAAAGAACACATATGTGTCTGTGATGTTTAAATATCCACATATCTTTTGCCTTTTGGTGTAATTCATATCTTGTCTGAGAAAGTAAAAAAAGGGAAGGAACACAGCACTATCTTTCCTGGTTTTGATAATGTATGAACCCAGTTCCACTTATTTCAGATCTCCTTAGTTGTTGTCATTACATCCCAATAATTTGACCCCTCTGAAATGGTGACTTTTTTTTGGCCCGGCAGACTGTAGCAGACTAGTGAATTGTAAAAAATCTTACTTAATACATACAAATATACCATATGATATTAATGGATCAGTAGTTGAAACCTTGCCTTGCTTGGGTTTGTTTCCTGGAAAATCCGCTAAACCTATGGAGTCAGATTTGTGTTAAAATTAAAATAAAAACAAATAATTTAAAAATGAGTAAAAATGCAATTGAAAAAAAGAAGAAAAAAAAACAGTTGGATGAAGCTGAATCATTTTCTACCACAGAAATAATTTGGTTCAAGTAAGTCTAACACGGCGGCACGGTGGTATAGTGGTTAGCACTGTCGCCTTGCACCTCCAGGGTCCGGGTTCGATCCCTGGCCAGGCTCGATTCCCGTCTCTGTGTGCATGGAGTTTGCATGTTCTCCCCATGCTTGGTGGGTTTCCTCCAGTTTCCTCCCACATTCCAAAGACATGTAGGTTAGGTTAATTGGCATTCCCAAATTGCCCGTAATGTGTGTGTGTCTGACAAGGGTGTATCCTGCCTCGTGCCCCAGGTCTCTTGGGATAGGCTCCAGGCCCCTGTGACCCTCAATACAGAATTAAGCGATGATGGTGAGTGAGTAAGTCTAACACGGAGCCTAATGCACACTTCCTCTTGTAAGCACTTAGCAGCAGTTTTAGTCTAACTATTAAGATTTCAAGTAATTGTATATAAAACATTTTTTCTATGCATAGATCATAAAGCCTTTAGTATCAAATAACTAGTTGAGAAATGTATACATTATAAAAGTCTTTTTTTTTTTTTTTATCTAGAAAAAGAACACAGTTACCTAAGGCTATGTTCACATTACCAGTATGAAATTTATCAATTCAGATTTTTAACTGTGACACAGATCAAATTTTTAAAGGCTTTTTTTTTCCACATCAGATTCGAAGGGTTATTTATATGTGATTATGGAACTTGAATGAGAATGGTGTGATCAGACCTTTTGTGACCTTTTGCCTCACTGACATCATTAGTCAGCACAAGCAGCACATTGATTTCAAAGAAGAGCTAGCAACAGCTAAAGTTTGGCGGTTGGCATTCTTCTTTCTTCTGGACATCAGCAAATCCAGTCAACTAATTGCTCACTGCTGACGAGAGCAAAATCCCAAGTGAATCCCCTCCCTTTTTTTTTTTAAATGAATGTGTTGTCGCATAAATTCAAGACGTGTTTTAAGCCAGATAATGTGAGCAAAGATGTATCTGTATGTGTGTATGTGAGCTGTTTCAGGTGACAGGTGTGTTCGCGTTAGAGTCAGTTACTGGAAATCATAAATCTGAAGCGTCATGACATACCAATGGAGCAATTTGGCTTATAGGATGAAAAAAAAATGTCCTGAAACTTAGCCTTAAAGAGAATTTTAAATCAGCTGGCCAAAGAAGATACAGCACTGTAACACCTGCTCAAATGACAGGTCTGTGCAAATCAGAAGTACAAATGAAAAAACTGCACCGCGGACCTGACATCAGCAACAACAACAAAAAAAATTCACCATCTATACCGCTTTATACTGTATACAAGGCCTGGAGCCTATCCCAGGAGACTTAGCATACGAGGCAGGGAACAGCCTGGAGAGGGTGCCAATCCATCGCAGGGCACACACACATACAGTATCAAATCATATGCTCATTCACACACTACTGCAATCTGGGAACGCCAGTTAGCCTAATCTGCCTCTCTTTGGACTGTGGGTGGAAACAGGATAAAGTGATATAGACGATGAGTGAGTGAGCGAACCTGCGACCTCTGCATGTCAGGTGAGAAACCTAACACTGAGCCAAAATGCTTATTAAGATTCAGCTATTTGACACATGTACCTCGCAGCACAGTGAAATTATTATTATTATTTTTTTTATATTCCCTATCTTGTCAGCATAGTGAAAATATTTTTTTCACATTTGGGAATCAAAGCCTGGATATAACACCCCTGGAGCAGATATGGTTAAGGGCATTGCACAAGGGCTCAACATTGGCAAATTGGCAGTTTTGGGGCTTGAACCCACAACATCCCGATCAGTAACCCAACACCCACAGCCTTAACTGGTTAAGCCACCACTGCACTTAATCATGTACAACATAATTTGATTATTTTTTTATCTTCATTAAATCTTTCTTGATCTTTCTTCACACAAACCTGATTTGCACAAACCCATGAAAAATACTTTTACATTAATTTCATTTAGACCTCAAGTTGACTCCTTATTAGTTCTACCACTAGGGGGCAGCAAGGAGTCTACGCCGCCTCACCGCGCATGTTCTTGTGAGTAGAAGAAGAGATCACTTCCGCCACCAGTCATCATGGCGGCTCCGAGCAGACGACAAGTGTTGAGGTTCATCGCTCAGTGCGGAGCTTTCATCCTGACCCGGTTCGGGTTCTGGAACTGCTTCAGCATGCTCATGCTGTTTGCCGAGCGAGCCGATGTGAAGAGGTAAAAGAACGACTCTCTCTTGTACTTTTAGTGCGAGTTTACAGAAAGTGCAGTTAACGCTAGCCTGTTAGCATATGATGAGTAAACATTGTGGCCAGTTTTTATTTACATGATTAAGAGAATTTCTGTAGTTGTATATATATATTTATATTTAGTGGTTCAGTCTCAAACTGCTCCTTGGTGAATAATATGGAGCACTATGTAGGGTAAAAAAAAAAAAAAAAAACAACCTTGTTTTAGCACACGATGTAGTGCTGGGACAGAGAAATGTCCACGTCACTTCCGGTATCTGCTTCCACATCTGGATGGAGTTGATCCATCTGCTATCTTTAGTCTCTGAGCCCTTTAATCAGCTCTTTTTCTGTTTAAGTGGTTTTGAGAATAAGGTTTTTGGAAAAACATCATCTTGTATGGCTGTAAGATCAAAGGACAGAAAATTAAAGAGTAGTGCATTTTATATAATAGTGATCATCATAAGTGTATTATAACTGATTGCATCTTCTTAGACTCGCTGAAAAAGGTCCTGTCTTGATGTTTAAGGAAACTAATCAACAATGTTTGATTTCAATACGATGTGGTATTAAAAAGTTTTAAAATTAGTTCTGTTTACAAGTCATCATACGTCCTCCCTCAGACGCCTTAAAACCTGGCAGTAAAATTCGCTATTGTCGGTTTGGCCGCTGGGGATGAATTCTCGATGCACAATGCTGCAAATGTCTAAAAAGACATGAAGCATGCACTCGGTCGAGCTGCTTTCGCCTTTTTCATGGTTCTTTTTCAGCTTCTTCTCAGGATCATACTCATACATCCAAGTTTCTTCACCGGTGATGATCCTCGACATAAAGGACAGGTCATTTACGGCAAGCTGGTTGAGTTATTGGCAGATGCTCCTTCTGCTGCTGGGTCAGCAGTGTTGCGGATTGTTCTGACAATCATCAAGCACAGGTTGCCGAATGGTTTCGTCATTTTCGCGGGTTGACCTCATGGAAGGTCTTCCTGATCTATGGTCGTCTTCCAGTGATGATCTTTCGCTCTTGAAACCTCTCAAAACATCACAGGCGACTCGTTATCTGGGAGTTATTCTTATTGTCATTGAATTTGTAGTACAAACTTTCCTGCTATCCGCTGTTATAGCAACTATTGCATTACTAGTGTAGACTCCTCTATCCACATCTGGAAAAAGTTACTATAACTTCCATAAATGTAATTTTATGGATCCTAAGATTCAGTCATTTGTCACATGTACCTTATAGCACTTGTGGAGTAAATAGGGTTAAGGGCTCAACCCGAGGAGGCTTGGAGGTGCTTAACCGTTTGAGCAAACACTATCTCCTCCTTACAGGAAACTTTACCATATTTTTATTTTAAACAACATTTTAATGACATTGTTAGTCTTAGTAAATGTGTCATGTCCACTGTACAACATTGTTATTGTAGGATAAAGGGATTAATATAAAGGCTGTGATGTGGATTACAGTCAGAGCTGCTGTCATTTAAATACGAAGCAACACCTGACCAATCGGAATGGAGAACTCTGCCTCACTGTGTTTTCGTACGTGTAATTTCAGGAAGCCGGATATCCAGGTGCCATACTTGTACTTTGACATGGCAGTGGCGGTGTTGTGTTCCAGTTTCATGTCGTTCGGAGTGAAGAGGAGATGGTTCGCTCTCTGCGCTGCGATCCAGCTGGCTTTCAGCACGTATGCATCGTACATCGGCGGACAAGTCCATTACGGAGACTGGTTAAAGGTATGCATAAAGTCGAAGGCAATGAATGCAAACTGTTGGACCGAAATCGTGTCACCTAAACGGGAGGGAAAATGTGATGATTGGATGTCTGCTCATGGTTATCTGTTATATGTGTTGTTGCTCAGGTGAGAATGTACTCGAGGGCCATGGCTGTTATTGGAGCTTTCCTAGTGCTGGCCAGCGGAGCAGGAGAAGCGTACAGGCAGAAACCACGCACACGCTCGCTCCAGTCCACGGGCCAGGTCTTCTTAGGAATTTACTTAATCTGTGTGGTAAGTTTTTTTCCTTCAAAGATATCCCTGTTTCATGTGTTACCTTCTCTTACTAGCACATGAAAGGGGTTCCTTAAGAGATAACTTGTGATTCTTAGCTTAAAGACTGTAAAGTACATTCTCGCTGAAAATGTTTTCTTTGTCACTTTCCTGGTGATTGTTGTCCATGTTTTTTTTTTTTCCACCCACTCTCCTTATTATCTTTCTCCAGGTGTACTCCCTGCAGCACAGTCAGGAGGACAGATCAGCGTTCTTGGACCACATCCCTGGTGGCGAGATCACCGTTCAGCTCCTGGTCATTCTCTTCGGCGTCCTCGCTCTCTCCTTCCTTTCAGGGTACTACATACGGTTAGCGTCACAGATCTTAGCCGTGGTGCTCCCGCTGATCATTCTGTTCATCGATGGAAACCTCGGCTACTGGCACCACACGCGCCGCGTCGAATTCTGGAACCAAATGAAGCTGATCGGACACAACGTGGCCATCTTCGGAGCCGTGCTCATTCTTGGGACGGACGGATAAAAAGCACAGGGACGTGGTGAACGACAGCTTAGCACAAGTAGTGGACAATAGCTACATCCATCACGCGACACTGGCATCGTATACTGAAGAGACGATGGGTGTCCAAGTCAAACCGGGACTTCTGATTGTGCAGAAGCTTCCTTTATTTATCTATATAATCCCCTGCTGCACTAATGCACTTATCTCATTGTTTCACTAGTGCTTAGACCCATTAAGGAAGAGAATTTTCTCAGTACACTGGAGCCATGAGCAGACTGCCTGTCTGATTCACATCTTAAACGCGGCCTTCCAGGAACTCCTTTAAATGGTTTAAACTTGTGGAAATGGCTTGGAGCGAGATCAGGACCGTAGGGAGTCATGTGCAAGTGATGTTGGTGAAAAACTGTGCATACAGTTCCCATGGACAGATCCGTCTCTTCTGTAAGCTGGAGACATGTTGTCCATCAGTTTTCAAGGATTGGGCCCCCCACGAACTGAATGTTCATGGGCATGAGCTCAGCCACCTCGGCCCGGCAACATCCATTGCTGCCTTTAAAACGTTTTCGCCGGTCAAATGTTTCACTGCGGCTAAGCGTCTTGTTACCGTACTGTGCTTAAAATGTTCTGTAAAGGTCATCAGTCCCGGTATGACTCGAACACCTCTCCTATATAATGGCATGCTGCACACACTTTTTTTTTTTTTTAAGATTATGATTATGTTGCCTGTTTCTCAGGGGTGAATTCATATTCTTCCAACATTGTTCGAGGCATTGACAGGCAAATTATTTATGAATTCAGTTGTATAATGCAGAGAGAAAGAGACATCACCTTTGCTTGCTTGTCCAGTTTGACTCTTAAGTGGCAGTTTACATTTCTTTTTTTTTTATTTAATATTTTCTACAGGTCTTAAGAATGTTCGAGCCTGTTAAAAGGCTGTTTCAGATGCTGTATACTGTGATGAAAAAAAGGGATTTTTTTTTTTACTGTTTGAAGCAAAGTCCAAGACTGCTCCTTCACTGGCAGCTTATAACACGACTTTTTCTTAATGAAATCTCATTAAATCATGTTTTAATAAACTGAGATTTTCTATACGAAGCACTTTGTGTTGTTTTATTGACACCCAGCCCCTGACGACACCCAGGAACTTATCCAGAAGAGCGGCAGTATTCCAGATGGCAGGAATACTGGGGTGTAAATTCACAAACTTCTAACCCTGACAACACCACAAAAAAGTAAAGAAAAACAGAACAGATCCCCAGTACATAGTCGAAAAAGTAAATCAACATACTGAAAGCAGGTGAGAAAAAATAAGTACACGCTCTAATTCAATAAGATGTACACTGACCTTTAGCATTAATACTTGGTGATGTGATGTTTGTTTCAGGTCATCAGTCTCATTGTTTTGGAAAATGTCTAACTCACTCATCTTTTACATTGCTTCATTTCATTGAGGCTTGAACTTTAGCTTTGCCAAACAATCATCTTCATTTTTACTTCTTAAGCCATGCGGATGTGGCTTTGCTGTATTTCTCAACATCACTGTCCTGCTGCATGATCGAGTGTAAACCCTGCTTAAGCTGATCACCCCTTTGTCTCAAGAAGATTTTGGTAGAAAGTGAAGTTCATTGATTGTCTCAGGTTCACGTGCAGAAATCATCATACATCATATCTCGGGTCATTCAGGTATTTTAATATTTAATAAAAATAGGACAAAAATAAATGAAAAATACAGCATTACAGTCAGAATTTTTGTTACTTTTATTTAAGAAAATGTCCTTTTTAAACTGTGGCATTTCAAGTCACATTGTTTTAAAATACAGAAAATAGACACACGTAGAACATGAAGACAGGGGAAAAAAAAGAAAATTGGGAGAGGAAGGAAAATAAAAAGCTAATGCGCTTTTCTGACTGCTTGGGTTTTTTCTTTTTTTTTTTGAGAAAAATGGAAATGAAGACGAAGAGAAAAGGAAAATGAAGGGGGAGGAGGAAGAGGAGGGCACAGAGAAAGAGAGGGGAGAGATGCTGAGAGTTAGTTAGGAAAACTATGGGTTGCTTAATAATCGGTATTTTAAATTATCTTTATAAAGTCTAATTTAGAATTAAGTCTTTTCACCCTCACTTTTTATTAAATTTTTTACATGTTTTTCTGTTTTTTTTATTTTTTATTATTTGATCTGGTAGACCCGGGGCCTCTTGGTGACCCCCCCCCCCCCCCCCCCTCTGACTGACACTGAATGTGGGAGGAGGAAGAGAGAGACAGAGAAAGAGAGAGGGGGAGTGCCGTTCTTGCTCAGCTTTCGGGGCGCTGATGCCCACTGTGCCCTCTCTGGCCAATGCGTGCCCGTCCTCCATCACCTCAGGATGATAACGACGACTCCTTCTGTGTTTGCTGTGCTTGTGAACGCTGCATCGACTTCTGCGTTTCCACGTCTCTAAAATGTTTCTCGACCTGTGGCACAGAGAGATAGAGAGAGGCGAGATGGTTAAAACACACGCGATTTTAGTCTGTACACAAGAAATTGTACAAACAAAAAGCAGAAATAAAAAGTCTTTAAATTTATTTTCTACAAAAGAAATTGTAATATGAATCCCGGTTAGTGTCAGTGCTCACTAACAGTCAGTTAATTTAATGGACAACCTAGATGGACAGAAATGGCAGTGAGGGGTTCAGTTATAAACTGCAATCCTTTTGGGTGGCGATTTGTATAATCACAATGAATCCAATATATATATATTTTTTATAACAGCGAATAACCTGATATAAACGATACTATATCGATTAGGGAATCAGAATATGTTTTTATGGCTTACATTATTCTCTATCCAAAAAATCATGCACATTTAAACTATGTGAATTAGTCTTAAACCCACTCCTTACACAAGCATAAACCAGTCTTTCGCCTTAGAAGCCCTGGTGTACTCGTGTTAGAAGCCACACACACCACCAGCCAGACTCAACACATGCGTTCACTGTCAAGTTGAGTTTTGAGACTTGAGATATTAAAGACAGTAAAATGTCATTCGTTAATATTTACATGTTTTCATCCTGCGTGGTAGGAGTGAATTATTTGGCAAGTTTTTTTTTTTTAAGTAAAAAAAATTATTTTTTTTTTGTGCTTAATTTAACAAAGTTGAATGTATTTGAAGGTGGTAAATCTTGCTCTTGGTTTTTAAGTGGTACAGGCTATATTTAATTACTCATTAAACATTTTAAAGGTTTAAAATTGTAACAATCTGGGAAAATGCAATATCGAATCGGGATATTTAGAATATCATTGAATCACAATTTTATTCAAATTAAATACCGAGGTATAATGATATTGTATTGTGTGATCCCCGTCCCTGATGGACTAATATCAGTGAATTAATCTGTGTAACACTTAATGTAATCTCTCTTGCTAAAAAAAAATCAAAATAATTTCTTTAAAACTTATATAATCATTTACATGCTGAAAATATACAGCATTTTATGAGACTCATGGGATGTGCCCCTTTGTGCTTTTTGAAGCTCAGCACTAGACTTAGAAGTAAAAGTTTAGTGAACAGAAGTGACAGATGTAATGTTTCAGTTCAGTCTGGTCTGATAGGAAGCCTATTACGCATACATTTCCCCCCATTTTTGCAAAATGTAAAAACAAAATGCAAAATAACAAAAAGATGCAATCATAAGCAATAACAATAAGAAGCAGGAAGAGGAGAAACTTACAATTTTGCGTATATGACTTAAAGCACTTCCCTCTTTGCCTTTGCAGTTTTCCACCTGATACGGTGGCGAGATGACGACGTCGTCCATCACGATAATGTTCTTCTCCTGCCATTTGCAGTCTTTAATGCTGAAAAACAAAAACACTTTACTAAAACAATACAAATTTGTACAATTATATAAAATGATTTAAAAACATCAAAGCCATTAATAAATAAATTAATTAATTAAAAAAAACACCAACGATTAAGCTCGGACATCATCAACTCTACCTGACCAAATCATTAACTCCAGTATTTCCCCACATAGAGTAAACCTGGGAGGACTGCCAAAGTACATTAAGGGCCACCAAGGTATATTTGCAGACCCTTTTAAAAAATCTGCCCGGGAGAACAATGCCATCTGCAATCGATGAACTGGTAGCGGACGATTCCCACCATAGTGCTACCGCTCCTGTCCCCGTTTAATCTGATACTGTGAGAGCGGTGTACTGTGAGAGCGGTGTACTGTGAGAGCGGTGAATGAAGTGGATGACAGCTGCCTTAAAAAGAATAGAAAGGATGCACTGACTCCGTAGAGAAACAGTTTTGCACGGTGGAAAAAAAATATAAAAAAGGACTAATCCTGAAAACTCAAGCAACACGGATCAGTCTGAAAAATTAAAATTATTAGAAATATTAAATAAATCAAAATATTGTTTGAAAGGTCATCTGTATTTGTTGTACGAGGTAGACAATTTTTGTGCCGTCAGGTAATGCCGGTGCATTCCACTGTACAGTGTATTTCATACCTGTTGGAAACGCTTAACTCTGAACCCTGCTCTTCGATTTTATTTATTAATGTACAACAACAACAAAAAAAAGTGTCAAGTGCGTCATAATCCAATATTTATTGAGTTTCTGCCTACACACGAAAGTCAATTAATAATAAATAACATGCATGTCTTAAATCAGCAGGCTAACTCACGAAAAACAAACTACACTCATTATAGTTAATAATTTGGGACAGAAATCATTAGTCAATTGTGGGGAGGGGGGTAGTCAATGATATGGTGTAGCTTTAAGTTATAAGACATTTATTTACTATGAGTGGGGTATCAAAAAGTTTAGAGATTTGCAAGCCATCCACAGATCCGGTTACTTTCACTGTACGCTAAAACCTGGCAGTAGAATTCGCTAGGACAGAACAACTTGTGATTTAAGGTTTTTCTCTCTACTCTCACTAGTTTCAAAAGAGAAACAATATGAAGCTAATGAGAAAATGATTTACTTCAATAAAGTAAGAAGTTTTTTCATTTTTTTCCTGCAATTTAATGCAATTAAACGAATAAAACAAAGTGACTCATTTTTTTCAACACAAATTACAATTGTTGGCCAGTTTACAGTAGTACAGAAATAAAATGGTTTAGGAAGAAAATAATAAATTAGGGAGTTGTAGCAATACCACTGGCTACACCTCCCGACACTGGATCATTTTTTCCTTCAACAGCATGCCATCACATGGTCCCTTCTTTAGTTTAAACGACAATAATGTTCGACAAGTGTCTGTACAACATATCCTAAATATAAAATTCAGCAACATCACACAAATCATGAAGCTTGTTGTATCTTACGTTTTATGTATAGTTTGGAATAGTTGCTGGCCCTCGACTGAAACCCCAGCGCTGATTGCATAGGCTTGGGACAACTTGTCTTCCTTTTCCGTTCTTGCCCGATTGGCAAGCTGTGGGGGAAAAAAAAAAAAAAAAAAAAAACCACACACACACTTAGTCAGTGCCAAAAAAATAAATAAATAAATAAATAAATAAAATGCTCACATGCCAGACATGTCATTCATTCCAATGAGAGCAACAATATTACTACAACATAGCCAGCTTTACAGAAAGCTGGAAAAGATCTTGCAAATGCAGAGATATTAATTAACATTTCCCCTTCCTCGCTGTTTATTCCGCACTTGGTTAAACTGAGCGCATTTATTTGCAGTGTAACAGCTATCTATAGTGTGCTTGACTCTTAATGTGTGTTTGTACTCTAATGAGGTGCTCCCACACATTTACTGTGCTCAAAATAGAATTTTCAATTTCCAAATACCATATTGCAAAAAGTATTCGCTCGCCTGCCTTCACATGTACATGAACTTGAGTAACATCCCATTTTAATCCATAAGGTTTAATACGACATGGCCCACCCTTTGCAGCGATAACGACTTCAACTCTCCTGCTAAGGCTTTCCACAAGGTTTAGGTGTGCTTATAGGAATTTGACTATTCTTCCAGAAGCACATTTGTGATATCAGACACCGACGTTGGAGGAGAAGGCCTGGCTCGCAGTCTCTGCTCTAATTCAAACCAAACTGTACTGGTGGCGCAGTCATTTTGGAACAGGAAAGAGCTGTCCCTATACGGTTTCCACAAAGTTTGGAGCCTGAAATCATCCCAAATATCCTAGTACGCCAAGCATTAAAAGTTTCTTTATGTGGAACGAAGGAGACTAGACCAACCTTCACTAAAACAACCACAAACCAGTTCCAACAAGACATCCAGCAGGCCTTCTCATCCAACATCAGTGTCTGACACTCTCCTGGAGGACAGGCCTCTGTACTTACCTTGCCGACATTCAAAGATGCTAGAGGAGGAGGGTTCTCGGTGCGTTCGTTTATGGGGTCTACGGCAGAAACGTAGGCTAAATTGATCAGGATGATATCGCTGAGGTTGGGCTTACCGCTGGAGGAAGCACATTCTGACAGGAGGGTTAAGGAAAACCAGTACAAGCGGCTCAGCAAACATCTGATGCTTATGCTACAGCAAATTGTAGACAATGAATAGTTTTTTTTTATTATTTTTTTTTATAACTTGACCGCTATGCAAACGGCCATAACATGGTGAAGTCTTGGTGAAGAAGTGAATTTACAGACAGGATCATATAACGATTTTTCATAATACTTAGCGCTTCTCATCTTCCGATCCATGCTTCTTTGGAAATATGCGTACATATTTATATATTTTTATCAGATAAAAAGAAACATTTGATAAATGCAATTTCATGCACTTTTATGTGTGTAGCTTCCGTTATTTTATTTTTTTATTTTAATCTTTCAATGATCCTAACGGTCATTCAGATGAAACTTGGCCGATTTAGATTTCACATAAGACTGAGAAAATGTATTATTCTAAAATGCAAAATTCTTTAGATACTGCAACATGAATTTGACATGGTTACAGACACTACAGATTTTTATTTATTTTTTTACTTTTTAAGCTTTTACCTAAAACCGGAAGGCTTTAGTTTAAGCAACAATGTTTATAGGTCATATGCTTTTAGAAGCTTACACCACAATTTTTGTATCAATACTCAAAGACACATGAATAATTTGCATTTTAAATGATTACTGTTTGAAGCGCGACAGTATAAAGCAAAAAAGAAAAGTACATTTTTAGGGAACATAAAAAAAAAAATCATCTCTCCAAAACGTCTGACTTTTAAAATTTTTTGTGAAGCAAGATTGGTCACTTCCATGTTGCATAAACTTCAGAAGTAACTTCATTGGTGCACAAATTATTGTATGTATAATATATTACACACACACACACACACACACACACACACACACACACACACACACCCATATAAATAAATGAATTAATAAAATTAGCACCAATACGGTCTTTTGGCCGAAAGCAAATTTTAGACACAAGGGCCTAATTAAGTTCTTGCTGGTTTCACATGTGAAGTGAGAAAACAGAAATCTGTAAACAAGGACAAACAGATGAAAAAAAAAAAGTCATACTGAGAATCACTGCCATCTGGAATACTGAGCATTCACGAATAGAGACGACCATTATGGCTGATTGGAATGGTTCCCTAAGAAAATCCGCTCCCGACAGATCCGTTTTGCCCGACACTAACTTGGCCACATGTAGAAAAACTGTCTGGCTGCATCATAAATGCACTGTGCAGCGTTCGCCTGAAGAGCTACGCCTGCAAAAAGACTTTAGACGCAAGCCAAGAGGAACTACGCTTTGGTTTCTTGCAGTAAATTCCAAAAAGTGAAAAGAAGAACTCAACCCCAGCGTACAGCTGGTCCTGTTAAGGCTTCTGCATTGTCAGGCTCTACAGCACCTCAGCTCACAAACTTACAAAAACAGTAAACCCGTATACTGTACCGAACTGTGCTGCTGTGTCTCTCTTACATTGTTAGAACGTAAAATACCGATGTTACACCTGTATGTACTGTAATTCATGCAGGTCGTTTCTTCACCATCCCAAGCTGCTTTTTACTCTATGGTTGCCTTGTGTTCTCTACAGTACTAAAAAAAATCTACATACGTATTTTTATGTGAAAATTCAGCTGAATATTGTTCATATTTATAATACAAAAGTAGAGAATTATATAGTTCTTAATAGTTCAGCGTTAAAACACAAAGCCATAAAAAATTGCAGAGGGTATTTTGAAGTTTTCAAAGAATTGAAAGCAAAAATCCACAAACAACCAAAAGTCGACTGTACTATCCATTTTCAACACTATAATTCTATTTTTGCATAAAGAAACCATCAAGACATTTAGAAAAAACACCAAAAATTAAGTAAAATATGAAATAGAGAGACAATAAACCTCACTTAACCTTAACATTTAGATTGCTCGTCAGCAGCTGCTTTAAAAACAAAACTGAAAGTGGCTAGGTTTTATTCTTTCTGACGTGCCTCATAAAATTCTTGGGACCCATGGTGATGTCCGCACTAAATCTTGCACAAAATGCAAAAAAATAAAATGAAAAAGGGAACCTGCTTCATTTGGCTTTCCATTAACGAATGACAATTTTGAACGCTCGACGCCGAGGCAAATTTCTTGCAAATTTTCAAGGCCGGACATTTCGTATAGGCCATGATATCACTGTACTCTTCACTTCCCAGCGTCTTAAAAATATGCACAAATATGACTGGAACTGTGATAACAGTAGGAAGACAGTAGAAACATATTAAACAACGGATCTGAGAGCATCTGCGTGAACTCTGGCTTGGATTGACTACAGTGGAAAAAGTCAAGCGTATGATGGTTTTTGCAAGTGACTGGGTTCTGCTTGCTCCGTTTTACCTCCATACTCCCATGTCCATATTTATGAGCCGTGAAGAACAGCTTCAGGGAATACAGTCTCGTACCGGCATAAATACATATTGTACATTCGTAGGAGTAAAAAAAGTGTCGAAAAAAGCGAAGAGATATTCTCTGCAATGACACGAGTCAGTTCGTAGTCTAGTGTTGTCTTGCTGTAGAAAAACGATGCATGTAGGCATGATGTGATGTCGCTTTAAAATGTTTTAATCTAGACATAGGCTACATCAGTAGATTGCACAAACGACATTCAAATCTCCACAAATCAACCAAAAATATATATCTTATATATTGAGATGAGATCTGATACTCAAGACAGAGCTTTTGGTAAGTTTTTAAGTCTGAGCAGCTAAAATGTTCCCCCTGACTATGGATTCTTACTTCATCATCCTATTGAAACTTGTGGTTTTATGCACAGGGGATGTGTAGGAAGGCGTTTGTCTGCAATATCTACCATAACTTATATCATACACAACAGCTATCAAGCAGACCAAACTTGACAAACCACTGCAAGATACATTATTTCTCCATAGTTTTATGACTCCTCACATTGCTTAGAACCACACCATCTTTCATCACAAGCGTTCAACTCATTTTTGTCATATTTTATATGAAACTTCTGGTTCAACAAACATAGGTGCTCCGATTTATCAGTCGCCGATAATCACTTAAATAATTATTTTATTTATTTTACAGTAAGCCTGTCTCACCTGTCCGGTCACGTAAACCGAAACCATTGTGAAAGTACATAAGTCGTCAGCCACATTAACATGCTTCTGGCAGTTTGTGTACATTACCATGTCTCTTTAAAAGTCGTCAAATTTGCAACATGCAAATATTTTTCTTACGACAAAACTACGTTCTGAGTGCAGAGTTTCGATTTGTCATTTATTTACACAGATTAGTTCCATGCGCTGCACTTTATAACGAGTGAGTGTAGTAGGACAGTCGGATTTGAGACAAGTGATGTGAGTAGCCCCTTGATGCTAGTTAGGAAATGAAAACATTGTGCTCTTTCGTTGAACATAGGCTAATCTACTGATTTCAGTTTCTTTATAATCTACATGAAATAATAAGAGTATAGAATATTTAAACAAAACATAAAATAAAGGGATGTTTATAAAATCATGATATTAACAGTAGCGCAACCCAAAATCGAATCAACACTTGAGTATTGTGATATCGTATCGAGTGGTTCCTGGTGATTCTCGTTTAACATATAGCAGGCCTAACAAACATAAATAGGCTAGAAAGTAAAACTATTTGTGCTATTTAAGAGCTGCAGGAGATTTCTGTTGCCAAATGTTCCCAATTGGCATGTTTTATTTTATCATGATTGCCCGGGTAATAAAATTTAAGCTACTATTTTTTCACAGAGGGATTTAACAGACGGTAACTAAACGCAACATCTCTCATTCTTTAGGAGAGGGTTTTTGCCAATGTGATGTGGCAATCCTGTGACCTAATCACAAATATTATTTGTAACCTTCTGGGTGATTGTAGCAAAGAATCATTTGGTTGTACATTAAAATGACTAGAAACAGGTCTGACCTCATACATTATATGTACGCCAGGCGGAAGCTACTATAAAATCTAACAAGCATGGTAAACATAGTGCTCATACCCTGGCATGCTCTGTCACAGTCATGGGCAGGTCTGAGTGAAGATATGAGGAACATCAAGGGGGAAAATAGGATAGGATTGGGAATCACCAGGAAATGACATCATGGTCATATTTCGATTTAAATGGCGATTCTACAAATATCGCAATTTTACAAAATACCGATGCAATATTAAACATTGCCAAACTGTGAGCGAATTAGGTTCAATCGCACACATTACATGTCTACACAAATCTCAAAATACAGTAAGCGCAAATTAGCTGAAAATCGCATGCGTTAAAAGCCCTGCATTCCTACAACGTGCTCACTAACAAGAGGAATTGAGACTTTGACATTACGTTCTTACTTAAAACCAAGAGCAGCATTCCAACAATTCAAACCAACTTAAAATACAAGTTTAAAATTTAATTAAACAATAAATAAATAAAAAAAAATGGCACATTGTTACAGAGAAGCACATATATGTTACGTCATCCCCATAATTATTATTTCTGACCTAACTTATCAAATAATTCACTCCTACCACACGGGATGAAAATGTGTTAATAGTGGAGTGTAACACCTGTAGGATTATAAAGAAATTGTGAGGTTTTACTGTACCTCCGCAAAAGTCTCAAAACTCCACAACTTCTAACACAGGACTTCTAACGCACGTGATTTGTGACTAATTTGCACTCACTCTGTTTTGAAACCGGTGTACGCATTTGGAATGAGTGGGTTTGAGACTAATTTGGTCATAGAGTTTGCAGAAAAAGGCAGATAAGAGACTTTCAACATCCACGATTTTTGATAATGTAACGACATAAAAATGCATTTCTGTTGCGCCAGGCGGAAGCTTCTGAGCTCAGTACTGAATCATTTATATATGAGGCTGATCATGCTCAATCAAACTGAAAGCCGGTCTATCTGGTCATTGGCCGTTCGACCGATTTATCTAATTTATAAATGTTAAAATAGAGGGGAAAAAAGAGATATGTGAATCACCACACAAGAATCGGGATTCATAACTGAATCGATATTTCTTTAAAATATCTACATCATAATGACATCACTTTAACGGATTGATAAAGCCGGCACCATAATGCTCGGTAACTCGCGCCTGAAAAGAAGCTTGGGGACATTTGAGACGAGGGATGAAATTTTAATTTGTAACACATCGATCAAAGAATTCTTTAAGATTTGTGACTAGTAAAGCCAAATTTACTAGTTTTCTAGATGTTTCTTACAGCAGATTTAATTCTTACACTGCAGTCTGAAGGTGAAGCAGACCATCAACTCTGACACTAAAGTCCTGAGTGCAGTCAGTACGTCTCCTCACCTGAGACAATCAATCCAGTATGTTTTCATAACTAAACAAGGCCCATATTTTATTATTGACTCAAAAACAAAGATGCCTTTATCCAACCTAAAAGGTCTGAGAGAAAGTCAGCTCCACACAACAGACCTTCGGGAAGAAATTCAGCAGCACACAACCCTTAAAGTCACTCAGTGTGTGTCAAGACCGTGTGACGTCCAGCCCTTCAGGCTAGCAAACTTATTAGTTTATCGAAGAGCTCAAATTTAAACCAAGTCTCTCCCTCAACTGCTATTTACTTCTTCTGACGTGATACGATATCTATTAACAGCCCGAATGTCAGAATTATATCAGTATGTTGGATACAAACAGTTGTAGTAGAACTCTAAACGGCTTGCTAATCGAGGAGATAACAAAATGCTTCAGAAAACCCCAAAAGACCCTTTTACACACAAGAAACGTATTTTAAACTCACACACAACATGTAATTTACTGAATCTACTAGAAGCTATATGAGATAAATGGCGAGATAGCCAACTTCTACGATGCGCTAATGCTAAAGTTGCTAAGGAGGTAGCAAGGACAGGTATAGCGGCTAAGCTAGCTGAGGATTAAGATGTCAAAAATACATACAAACAAACAGAAAGACACGATTAAACCGAGAAAACTGAACAGGTCAGGTGTCTCTAGTGACGTCATAAAGGCAAAAATGTAAAACTACATCGGGGTGAAATAAAGAAAATCCAGAATCTGTTTTGAATGAGGACAGAAAGTGTGAAGTGTGCGGCACATAAACACGCCTGAACACAAGCCTGCACCGCTAACTGCTAGCTGCTAACCGCTAACTACAGGCCCCGGACAAACCGCCGCGCGAGCCCCGCGTTAGGACAGCAGCATCCCGGAAACGGCGAGAAAAGGATACTCAATGTTAACATCTTGGTCTGGTAGTCGAAAGCTACGACCTCTCCTTGCAAGCGCTGGCCCAGGCAGGTGAGGCAAGAGACATGGCTCCCAACACTGAAACACTCCCCCGGTCCAAGAGCCGCCATCTTCTCCGCCAGGGAAACCGGAGCGCCAGCTTTACGTAAACGCACGCGACGGCGTGATTCCGCTCAGGAAACTGGGCGTGGCTACGTGACGCGCGAGCACAAAGGGCTCGTGCGTGCTGAACCTGCGCACGAGCGTGCTGTGTAGAGTGGAGTTTTTTTTTCCTTCCGCATTAAAAAAAATTCATCATTTTATTATATATGTGTGGTAGGGCAGCATCGGATCTCCGAAAATAAACATTATTTTATACGAAACTATCTAAGCCATACAGAAAGATGCACAGAGGCTCAGTGGTTTCCTCACACTTCAAGGATCAGGGATTTGAATCTCACCTCTGGTCTGTGGCGTTCACATGTTGTTCTCCCAGTGCATTATGGGTTTTCTCTACAGTACCATCGTACCTCTGCATACAAATGCCCTGCCTTAAAAATTTTCTCCTTAAGATCTGAATTTTGGCATACAAAGCATTTCGGCATAGGAGCGAATCAACCAATTCGAACCCGCCAGCAAAGTTGCGCATATGTCCGGGAGCCGTTCAAAACTTGTTTGCATCAGTGGAAATCCAAGTGAAGTGGGTTTCCTTTTTTTTTTTTTTTTGCATTTTGTGCAAGATTTAGTGAAGACATAGAAACATGGGTCCATAGTATTAACAAGGATGGTAGCAAGAAGAAAAGGGTAGAAATTCAGTTTGGTTTTTAAAGCTGATGCCAAGAGGAAACACAAAATAAGGTTAAGTGAGGTTTAATGACTATTCATTTCACATTTTACCAAGGAGTGTTTGCTCCACCTTCTCCACAGTGCCACTGGCCAGCATTAATTAATTAATTCATCTTCTATACTGTGTACAGGTTCATGGAGAGCCTGGAGACTATCCCAGGAGGCTTAGGGCATGAGGTGTGGTACATGTCTTTGGACTGTGGGAGGAAACTGGAGAACCCAGAGGAAACCTACCAAACATGTGGAGAGCATGCAAACCCCTTGCATACAGACCTGAGGCGGGAATCGAACCCGGAACCTGGAGATGCGAGGCCACAGGGGCAACTACACCACCATACCGCTTGGCCAGCGTTCACATTAATATTTTTCGGTTTACCTTTTGATAGAGCAGGTGGCAGCATGCACCTAGTTGGTTTGCAATTTTCCATTAAACAAAATTAGAAGAAGAGAACAAGGAAGACAATCTTCACACTATGATTAATATATTTGGTGGGGTCTCGCATGCGTTCCTAATTTATCAGCTATGGCTGTGTAGGATTTTGGAGGAGACAAGATGGCACTGATGATGTTGTGTCCAAGGGCCTTGCTCAAGAATTCACATTAGCAGCCTGGTGGAACTGGGGCTTGACCCGCTGACCTTCCAATAAGTAACCCATAGAGCTATCACTCTCTGAACTACAACTGCCAAGATGTGCCTATAGTGTGTCATTTCTTCCATGTAACACAAATTGCAGACCCCGTAAGAGCCAATCCCATCACAGTGGCCCCTGCACATGCACATTCATGAGCTCATTCACATATAATGACAATTTAATATAGCCAGGTCACCTACTAGTATGTTTTTTGTAGGTAGCAGGAAACCAGAGAACATGAAGAAATCTCACATATACACAAGGAGAACATGTGAACCTAGAATAGGGTAGACAGGATTAAACCAGAGTCTTAGTAAAATAGGCAAAGGCCCAAAGAGAAAATGTGAATATGCAAATGGGAAGAATAACACATGTGTTATAATGTGCAATAAATATGACAAGGAAGAACAGGATCTCAGAGAAATCATACAAGAAACTGGTATAGAAATAGGGAAAATGTCATGGAAAATATATTCAATCATTCATTTTCTATACCTTATACTGTACAGGCTTGTGGGGGCCTGGAGCACACAATGGGCAATCTGGGAATGCCACTTAGCCTAATCTCCATGTCTTTGGACTGTGGGAGGAAACTAAAGAGCTCGGTGGAAACCCAACAAACACCGGGAAGAACAGGAAAACTCCACGCACACAAACCTGAGGCAGGGATCTAACCTTCGAACAGGTGGAAGTCTGTTGGAGCGAGATCAGGACTATAGGGAGGAGGCTTCAACACCTCAAAACAAAGCTTTTGCAGTGTGTCGATTGTGTAGGCAGAAGTGTGTGGACATGCAACGTCATGCAAGATCACAATGCCCTTGGACAGCAATCCTCTGTGTTGAATCCAAAGTTTAGGCTTCAGATCTTTAATAAGCATCTCACTGTAACGAGCAGTGTAGACTGTTGAACCTTTTTCCTGATAATGTTCCAATACTGGCCCTTGAGAATGCCAGAAAACTGTGAGGTAACTTGATGAAATTTCCAGTCGACTTTTTAACTTTTTCATGGTTCATTACTCTCAGGATCGTAGTGATGAATCCTTTCCTCTGGTAATGATTCCCTTTAAGAAACATTCACCTTCCTTAAAGTATCAGTTAATTTTTTAAAAATTCTTAGGTACACACTTAGACCACTAAAAATATATATTTGAAAAATCGCTGCACCCTGCTCTTCTTTCATGCAAATCAGAAGTGACAAGTTACAAGTAAACTGATGGAACATGTTCACTCACACCTGCACAGTGACCGCAAAGCAGTTATTAACCGCAAAGCCGATATTAACCACAATGAAGAAATAGATATGTTAAAATAATAATAATAACACTAAAACATAGTGCTAAAATACTCAAAGCATCCCAAGATTGTACTTCTTAATTTTTTTCTTGAGGGATGTCAGTAATCCTTGAGCTGACCTTCTGTACTCTTATAATGAGCTCCATCTACACAAGTAGTCCATGATTTCGCGTTTTCGTATTTTTATGTCCTACAACGGCATCCGTAACAGAAAGTAAACACTCGGGCACTAACTGTTTAGCATTAGCTTCATTCAGCATTATTCTCCAGGATGTTTCTCAGCAACCCGTGTTGGTGTTAAAATTGTAATACGATTATTACATCGATTACCGATGATTAAGTCGTAATAATCGTATTATTCGTCCTAGATATTTTTTGTTAAACTTCTAGAATACGACTCCGAACAGTTAATTAGCCACAGCTAGCCTGACCTGAACGCGCTGGCTAACACCTGTCCTGCTTTCCGATGCTAATCAGCAGGCTGCAGGAGCATGGAGCCGGTGTACACTCAGGGTGTGTGGCTGGCTGAGCTTCTCCAGTCCAACACCAGAGATTATGAGTCTTTCTGGCTGCTCGCTACTCACATAGGAGACCCAAAAGCGGCGTTTCTGCTGGTCTTCCCACCCGTTTTCTACCTGCACAGACGGACAGGCATCGCCGTGCTTTGGGTGGCCGCTGTCTCAGAGTGGCTTAACCTCGTCTTTAAATGGTAATAAAGTTGGAGTATATGTGTAATCAGTAGGGATGGGAATAACCAGGCGGTACGATATTATCACCTCTGTCCTGATTCGAAATGTATTGAGACTGTGATTTTGCAGTGTCACGACTTCATAAATACAGTGGAACTTTGGATAGTGAGTAACTCCCTCTGCGAGCGTTTTGCAATATGTTTTAAATTAACGATAAACGAGCGAGGTCTGACATACGAGTATGCGCTTTTTCCCGACCGAGAGTCACGTGATCACGACTGAGCCAAAGCTTCCTCTCTCGCGCGGGATTGCGGGTAATCGTCTCCTATGCTCGGCCTTCGATGCACGTGCGTCACTCGAAATCCACATCTGTGCGCACGTTTACTGTTTATTATAATATTGTGACCACGCGCGTGTGCGTGCAAGTGTCAGTAGGGAGGTTCCATTAGTGTGTGTATAAAAGTTGTACTACACAGTAGCAGAAGCTCCCTCCTCCTCTCCTCCCTCGCCTAGTTCAGCTTCACACACACACACACTAATTGAAACACTGCTGAGTTAAAGTGCATGTTAATTAGTCTTATTTTTACTTTACATTTTGTATTAATTATTTTTACAGAAATATTTTTGGGTTGTGGAGCGAATCGTCTGAGTTTCCATTATTTCTTAAGGGGGAATTCGTTTTGATATATACTAGCGCTTTGATATAAAATAATGCTTCTGGAACGAATTATGCTCGCAATCCAAGGTTTAACTCAATCCGATTCATTTGATGTTTAATTTTTTGTTTTGTTTTTTGATTTGGGTAAAATTCTAACCAAACTTAGCAATGTAATTGCTCATACCTCTGCATGAATAGAATAGCCACCTGTAGGATGATTGAGGATCTGCAGTGTTCACTGTTTCAGTTTAATCATCTTCTTATTCTGTCTTTTGGCTGCTCTCTCTCAGGGGTCAGCACAGTGAATCATCTGCCTCCATCTAACCCTGTCCTCTGCATCCTGTTCTCTCACACCAACTAACTTCATGTCCTCTTTAACTACATCCATAAATCTCCTCCTCTAGACCTCCTGCCTGGCAGTTCCAACCTCAGCATTCTTCTACCGATATATTCACAATCTCTCCTCTGAACTACCTCAATCTGACCACTCTGACTTTATCTTTAAAACATCTAAATGGGTTGTCCCTCTGATGGACTCATTCTTGATCCTATCCATCCTTGTCACTCCCAAAGAGAACCTTGACTTGTTTATCTCATCTGCTTCCAGCTCTGCCTCCTGTTTTTTCTTCAGTGCCACCGTTTCTAAGCCATTTCCATTTAACAATACATTTGAATAATATATTGTATAATAAACAATTTAATAATACAATTTTAGTAATACATTTAATGTATAATAAAATTTTATTTGTATGACGCTTTTAATAATTGTCATTGTCGCAAAGCAGCTTTACACAATCAAAATACACTTTCTGTATTTATAAACGCCTTTCAAGCACCAAAGGACATTTTACATTGAATATAAAAGGTAAGAAACTAAAAACAGAATTTAATAAAGAATTCATAATGGCACATAAGAGGCCCATGTACGTAATGGTCTGTCTTTCTGTATGTCAGAACTCTTTAACTTAATACAAAAAAAATATACACTCTGGCACAAAACTGCTCCTAACTTTAACTTTTTATTTCAATTATGGCACTGGTTTAAATTCAGGCAAATACCAAAGTACTGCCAAAAATGTTTATTTTTACATAAATGTTTTTCTTACACTCTTCACGTATTGGTGTAGGGTATGGTAGGGTTGTATGTTGGATCTCTGAAATTCTGAAATTAATAGAAATATTAAATAAATAAAATAAATTAATTTAATCTCCACAAGGCTAATGCAGTCCTCCTGTTCTGTGTTGTCTTTATTATAGGGTCCTTTTTGGGGAAAGGCCTTACTGGTGGATCGGACAGTCAGGTTTATTTGTGAAAAACAGTCCCTCGGTTCAGCAGTTCCAGTCCACATGCGAGACAGGACCAGGTTAGGAAACCCCAAAAAATGTACAGTATCTCACAAAAGTCAGTACACCCCTTACATTTCAGCAACCACTTTATTATATGTCCTCAAAAGACCACACTATAGAAATGAAAATTGGATCTACTTTAGAGGAGTCAATGTGCAGCTTTACTGTCCTCTAACAATAACTCAACATACAGACTTAATTGTCTCAATAACTGGCAGTAAAAAATGAGACAACCTCAATGAGTCAAAACTGTGTACAAAGTGTCAATATTTAGTGTGAGCACTGTTGTTATCTAGCACGGCCTTAATCCTCCTGTGCATGGACTTCACCAGAGCTGCACATGTTGTTGCTGCGATCCTTTTCCACTCCTCCATTTACAGGTATCATGAAGCTTCATGCTTCACCACCTTCCACATGAGGACGCTCCACAGGTGCTCAATAGGGTTCAGGTCTGGAGATGTACTCGTCCACTGACACACACATGAACATGATGAATAGGACATGTGACTTAGTATGGTTGAAGATGTACAGTACAGCTGTTACCATTTAGGGTGTACTGACTTTTGTTGCCAGCTATTTTGACAATAGTGGCTGTACAGTACATTGAGTTATTTTCAGAGGATGGTAAATCTGTTCTGCACTGTTATACTATACAAGCTGCACATTGAGTACACTAAAATATGTCCACGTTTCATTTCTATAGAATTGTCCTTTGAGAAGATATACCAAAATGTTTGCTGAAATTAGAGGGGTGTACTCACTTTTGAGTACATAAGCATGAGTGCTCAGGTGTTTTGTGTAACATCTTTTCAAGCCAAACTGGCATAAGATATCTTCACATTTCTTATGTTGACTGTGTCTTTTGGACAACTTAGCAGACGTTGTTTGTGCGATCATGACTTTGTCATTCATGACTCAGCATTTTTGCACTGTCCAGGTAGCCCCTCAGGCCATGCCATGGTCACTGCTGCAGTCTGGTGGGTGGTGGTGTCCGCCCTGGCCTCCTTTCTCCGCTCTCGCTCTGGCAGGTTAGTCGGAAACATACTGTAGCAAGATTGATATTTTGGAATGCTATCCTGAATCGTGGGATAGTGTAATATGTCAGTGATGTATGGAATATAAAGCTTTATTTCTAACATGTATTCTGATGTAAGCAGTAGAATACTGGCTGCCGTGCCTTACGTCTTCTACGTGCTGCTGTTGGGAGCAGTGGGTCTGTCTCGGGTCTTTATTTTGGCTCACTTTCCGCACCAGGTCATCGCCGGCATTCTGACAGGTAGGTCAGTGCTCAGCCTCACATCCTGCCATGTTATATAGTCTTTACAAGCGCATGGGGGTGGGATTGTAAGAAATAATCAAAAGACAGATGTGCTGATTTGTTCTGAGGTAGTGATGAGTTACGATGGAACTTGGTAGTGGCCTGGTCACAAGAAAGGCTGCACCGGATAAGAATCTTTTCCTCGAGTCAGAGAAGGAGAATGTGGCCTTTTGTATTTCTCTAGCCAAGAGGAGGATGAAGGCCAAGCTCCAGTCCATCTTTGGCCACACCTCTTGCTTGAGTGTTTGCTTAAATGAGCCTTTGGCATTGATGTAATCGGCACCTGTGAGCTTTCCCATCAGACATTAAAGTGTCATAATGAGGTTCAGGCAGTGGAAAGTCAGCAGCCCTCTGGAGCAGTTGAACCAAGACATGTCCCATAGTTTTGGTATCCAGGGCCTGAATCAGAGTAGTATTAAATAAAAAATAGTGAACAGGGATAGAAATCACCAGCGACCACCCGATACAATGTCATACTACACCTAGGTGCCGATTTTATTTATGTTGATATATACAGTAAATATTAATCAAATCAATATTATATATTATTCTTCAGATTTTGGTTCAGATTTTAAACAAACTTAGAAAACATATTTCACTGTTACCAGCCAATGGTGTGAGTCTTTGGTTTTGAGTGCACACCCTGTAGGATTATATATGAACTGCAAAATTTCAAACAAATGTAAAAGTAAAAAATATGTTTATTAATTTCATTGAGTCATTATGGCACAACATGAATTACCAAACCAAAATAAAAAAAAATCTGAAATCTGATACTTAACTGAATCAGTTTGTATAGACAGAATGAAGCAATAACGAAGGTGTAAAATGTATATAGGTTATATGCCCTGAAAAAACCTTTTTGAGTAATCCCAATCCTGAGCACATTGTTTTGTGTTGGGCTATGTCAAGGGCATAAATACGGTACGTGTTTACTTGTTAAAATTAGAAGAATCCCTTGTTATAAACATTGCAAAGTTGGCCTCTGGAGCAAGAGAAGGCCCATCATGGCCTTATACAGGCCCTGGGATAGCTCCTGTGAGTTGAGATGTTGCTGCAGTCTGGCCTCTAAGAGGTATCAACAGGTACTGGTCCAGGGTGGGATTGGGATCAGTTTCTGCATCTAGTGCCAGCACAGACGCGAGACGCCAAAAGACACTGTTTACTTGGTCGCTGTCACCCTGTGGCGGAGTGTTGCTTTGCTGTCCAAAACTTTAGCGGTGCTGAAGTGGTGCTGTCTTTTCAGCACCCTGTCGGTGTATGAACAAGGAGCAAGGCTTTGTTTAGGTATGTGGGTTTGTTGGCACATACCTAACACACAGGACATTAACAGTGCATTACCAATAACTGGGCAGATATGGAGAGGGAGTGCAGCCCAAAATAGTGCAGCTGGAAGAATTTGCCATATCACTAATTATATGTTTGTTAGCTATTTAATAGGCATGCATTTGTTAATTGTTTATTAATGAACTTGGATTACAATCATGGACAAGATTGTACCCTTCGATTAAAGAAAGAAAAACCCACAGTGATCACCGAAATAACTTGAAACTTACAAAAGTAATAATAACTAATAATTTAACGAACATCTGCTAATGGATAACAGGCATTGTTTTTGATTTGTGGTGCATCGACCAGACACATCTCTATGTATGAGTTTTTGCTATGGAAACAATGACTTAGACAACTTACAACTTATTAGAGTAATGCTTCAATAAACCTGTCATTAATTAAGGAAATAAGTTACAGCCAGAAATACTCTTAGAATTTCTGTCATAGAGATTTAATCCACAACCTTTGATGAAATTTAATGTAATAAAAACTTTGAGAGGGATTCAGCAGCCATACTCTCACTCTCACTCATCATCTACACCGCTTAATCCTGTATTCAGGGCCTGGAGCCTATCCCAGGAGCCTTGGGGCACATGGCAGGGTCCAGGATCCATCGCAGGGCACAGACACTCACTCATTCACACACTACGGGCAATTTGGGAACACCAATTAGCCTAACCTACATGTCTTTGGACTGTGGGAGGAGACCGGAGTACCCGGAGGAAACCCACCAAGCACGGGGAGAACATGCAAACTCCATGAACACAGAGACGGGAATCGAGCCTGGCCGGGGATCGAACCCGGACCCTGGTGGTGCAAGTCGACAGTGCTAACCACTACACCACCGTGCCGCTCTGGCAGCTATACTATACATAATATTTTCCATATTTGGCCCAACAACAGGGTTGGACCCAACCTGTATAACATTATATAAACTGTAAAAACATTCGGTTGAATTGTGTCAATTCGGCTCTTTCAGGCACGATGCTGGGGGTGATTCTTAACCGCACTGTGCCAGACTGTCGCCCCCTGCTGTTCTTCCTGTGCATCAGCATGGCTCTGCTCTTCGGGGCAGTACTCATGCATGCTGGGCTGAAGATGGTTGGCATCGACCTTGCCTGGTAAGCCCAACAAGTTGGAAATAAACATGTGGTTGCAATCAACCACAAAAAGTGTATTAAAACCTGGCCAAGGAGGAGAGGTTACCTGATTTATGTGTTTGAATCTTTATCTCATAGCTATTATGTTGAATCATAGCTGTCTTGTGTTAAAAGGTTATGTTGAGTAATTTCTGATTTCTATTTATTAAAGTTGACATATTGAGTTTCGGAAAATCATTGTTTTTATTCCTGTACAGGTTCTAAGTCACTTTTTTCCATGAACCCCAGGTCTATTGCCTTGGCCAAGAGATGGTGCTCCAAGTCCAAGTGGGTTCGCATGGACACAAATCCGTTCTCCTCTCTGAGCCGCGATGCCGGTGCGCTGCTCGGGCTGGGGCTTGCCCAGTTCTGGAAGCCAGGTGGATGGTCACTTCCCTGGGTACCGAAGACCCTCTGCATGGCTCTGTCTTCCATGGCCCTGTACCACGTGAGCCGGTTCCCTCTGCCTGCGGCTCCAGCCCTCCTCTTTTATTCACTTTTTTTCCTTAAGTTTGTCATAGTGCCCCAGGTAGTGATGGTGCTGGTACCTGGCCTGGTGCACCTCCTCACAGCCAAACCCAAGAGGGACTGAGAGGATTAAACAGAATGACTTTTAAGCTGAAAAATGATGATCAGAAAACCTTACTATGTTAAAAGAACATGAAAGATGACTGAACTCCTGTGAGTACAACTGAGCAGTGAAGCATTTATTGTACATACAGTTAGACTAGCTGTATTACATAATTTTTTTTTCTACAGGTCTCTGTCCATATTGAGAAGACAAATTTTATAGTGTCTTCTACAGAAGGGGAATTGTTCTGTCAAATTAAAAAACATATTTATTTTATCATACACCATGTAGCTTAAATTAAACAGTAGTAATTAGCGATGGGAATAATTAGGGACCACCCGGTACAGTATCATCAACAGACCTACTGTAGGTGCTGATTTGATTTGTATTGCAATTCTGTAAGGATTACAATTTTATCAATATCCCCGTCTGATATTAAATTATATTCAGATTTTGTTAACAGTCTTAGCAAATAATTCGCTTTTACCACACTGCCAAAGTTTGAATAATTTAGAGTGCACCACCTTTAGGATTATACTGCAGATGAACTGCGATATATTACCGGCTCAAATACAAACAAATATAAATAATAAATAATAAATGATGCGTGCCTGAATATAATTTTTTCCTCCATCTTTATGAGTGATAAATCCAATCAAGAAAGGCTTATAGACAGAATAATAAAGCAATAACAATAAGGTGTTAAATATATACAGATTGTATGTCTTGAATAAATCCCAGTCCTGAGCATTATTGCTTATCCAGCATTGTAAGCAATAATATTACTATTGTTGTTGACAAAAATACTTGAACGTGTTTACATATAAAATTATTGTCGTGAGGGGGCCGCCTCTATAGTGTCTTGTTTTTTGGAGTCTCATATGAAAGAAGCCCTTGTTATGAACATCGCACAGTTTGCAGTTCCATTAAAACCTTCTGATCTGGTACCTTAACATGTTAATTCAGCTGCTGGTCATCCAACTGTTGTGTACAATATTCCACATCATTACTATTACATACATATTCTCTATTCATGTAACAGTGGGAGATGTAACCAAGTAACTAAAATCTAACTGAATCCTGATCCCGTGTTAAGCGAATGAGTCAAAACATACATCTCATTCATTGTAAAAGGACCAAAATGTTTTTCTTTTTTTTTTTTTTTTCCCCTTCCCCAGTGGCCATATATTAGGTTCCATTACCACTGTTAATACAATGGCAGTCCCCTCAAAAATAGTGTGTAACCTAAAAAGATAATGATCCAGTCTAAATGCCTCACATAACTACAGAAGAATTAGGCCTTTTGTGTGTGTTCCTCATGCAAGGGGAAAATAATGGCATGGCATCGACCTGATTATATTATTGCCATTTGTGTTTCAGTAATAGGGAGGATAAAGGTGTTATTGTACAAAAAGGCTTTAGCCTAGTCTCGTTTGAAAACCAGTGATGTGATTTAAAGGCATCCTCATGCGCACATAAGAATACAAAGGAGCTTGAAAAGGTACATTTAAAAATGGTCCAAGAACCTTTACTATTGTCTCAAACATAGTTAAATGAACAAAATGTTTCGAAGAACTTGTAACCAGGACCCTTTTGGTCTTTCTCTTTGTGGCATATCCGTGATAACAATGAGGTGGTTACGTAGGATATTGTTTTCAATGTGCTGATGAGACTAAAAATATACCGCTTCCCACTGGGTCCATCTGGCGATATGTACTGCTGCTCATTGTTTACCGGATAAAACAGTAAGCACAGAGTGAAAACCACACTGATGTGCACTTGTTAATGGCAACGCTCAATTCAATCAAACTGCTCTTTCAACTGTTTTGTAACCATTCAAGCATACACCTAGCAAAGCCCACCTGAAGGAGATAATGCCCATATAAATGGACCCGCTGCTTGATCCATAACCCAGTTGTAGGCAGCTCATTGCCTCTAGGCATGGTTAGAAGAAGCTGTGCTTCAGTCACATTAGCAATCAAGGCCAATCTCATGCCTCTGAATTCATTGTCAGTGCATTTGAGAGGCTACACCCGGAAAGAGATGTCTCCTGTCAGTACAGTAATATGATCACATGACCAAGAAGCAACTCACTTACTTGCTAGGACTCTCAGATCCTGGAACAGTTTGTCTCAAAATCCATCCTACTATGGCAGGAATGTGAATTTACCTTTCTTTTACAAAACTGCCCCAATCACTCACTCATCTATGCCGCTTAATCCTGTATTCAGGGTCACGGGGGCCTGGAGCCTATCTTAGGAGACTTGGGGCACATGGCAGGGTACATCCTGGACAGGATGCCAATCCATCGCAGGGGGCACACACACACACACACTACGGACAATTTGGGAACGCCAATTAGCCTAACCTTTGGACTGTGGGAGGAGACCGGAGTACCCGGAGGAAACCCACCAAGCACGGGGACAGCACACAGAGACAGGATTTGAGCCCGGCCGGGGATCGAACCCGGACCCTGGCGGTGCAAGGCGACAGTGCTAACCACTACACCACCGTGCCTGCCCCAAGCAGGTTACATTTAATTTTTCACCACTTTGGTTGAAATCCTTTGGATTACTACCTCATGGGCAGAAAAAAAGTGCTATCTACATTGTTAAAACATTCCCTATTGGCTTGTGTTACTGTGATTGACAGGGGAGCTCGAGCATATACAGTATATCACTGGCTCCCAGCCCTTGTCCTGGACGGCCCCCTGCCCTGAATATTTTGGTGTTTTCCGCCTGCTTTATCATACTCGCGTCTATTCGGAAAAGGCAGTTTATGGGCTGATTAGGTAAACCGGGTGCTGAGAAAACCCTAAAACTCTTCTTTTGATTGTGTAAAGCTGCTTTGCGACAATTATAATTGTTAAAAGTGCTGTACAAATAAAATGTAATTGAATTGACTTAAAACATGCAGGGCAGACAGTCCTCCAGGAACATGGTTGGGAACCATTAGAGTACACCATCCCTAGCTACCCAAAGTGCATTGCAAGATCACTGCATTGTTGCATTGTCAGTATTTGAACTAGTAATCATTCATTCCAGTCTGAGCTTGGGCTGTGCAATATTCCTTTCAGGTTTAATTATTGGATTTAATGGTGCTCATCTGAAGTATATATTCAACGAACAAACTTTGTCTTTTCCAGATTTCCAACATGGTCTTGCTTTGATAGCTTCTTTGACTTCATAATGCCATTTAAATGTGATCATTAATAAACTCTGGGATCATGGGACATTTTACTTGCACAAAGGTAGCCTCCTTTTAACTAATGCCATTTAACGGAGTGGACGTCCCAGCACATTGAGTTAAACAGAACAAAGAACAAGGCTTCTGAAGCAATGTCTGTTGGACAGACGAGACCAAAGTGGTCTTGCTTGTATTTCAGCAACAGAAACTGGGCACCTTGTAATCAGTGTGTAGACCATAAACTCCTCTATATACCAGACTATACTAGAGTCAAATGTTAAGCCATCTGTCCGGCAGCTAAAAACTAGTTGTTTTCTGAAGTGCACCGTTAAATCCACTCCCGAATGGCCTAAAAAATGTTTTGGAATGGCCAAGTCAAAGTCTGGACTGTCTGAACCAAATTGAAATGCTTTGCAGGGCCTTAAGAGAGCTGTGCATAAGCGAATTTCCAAAAACCCTCTGAACTTCAGCCAGCAATGTTATAAAGAAGAGTAGGCCAAAATTCCTCCACAACAATGCGAGAGACCTTTAAAAACATTCAATTAAATGTATTTAGTCAATAAATGTAGTCATATCCAAATGTAGTCAATGTATATTACTTAAAAAGAAGACTGAAGCTCTGAAAAGAAACAACTTAAAGTTAACACAAGAAGATCGTAACAATCATAGTTTCAATGCATCATATTTTATTCATAAAATGTCATATACACCAAGACTGTGGCTGCTTCATCTATTCTTTATTATGCTCTTGCGCTCGGTTTGTTCCAGATTTTCTTTACATTTCTCTTTAGAGAACCGAAGTATTAAATTCGACAGGTTAAATAAGCAAGTGTCTACTGGAAATAGTGAAAAAATGTTTTTCAATTTTTTAAATAATCTTTTCCACTTTTGCAGAATCCATCACATCCTTTTGTCTAGTAGCCTGTGTGCTTCCACGTACTGCGTATATCAGCTGTGCTGATATTAAGAGATTCATTTAATATCAGCAGTATTTGTCACATTTACCTTACAGCACAGTGAGATCATTTTTTTTTTTTTTTTTTTTGCATATTCCAGTTAGGAACCTGGAGTCAGAGGCAAGCTCAGCCCCTGTAGAAGATAGGATTAATGGCATTGCTCAAGAACTCAACTTGTTGGTGCTGGGGCTCGAACCCCTGACCTTCAGATCAGGAACCCCACAACCTTAACCGTTTTTAGCCTTAGTTTTAGCTCAAAGTCCTAACCATTTGAGCCACCACTGCCCTAGTATAACACCATGACCTTAAGTGTGCTATTGCTTTTATACAACAGTTCAACAAGCTGCACTTAGTCAACAGATTATAATTTGTCTCAGCTGTTTTTCTGTCAACACATCTTTCTGCGACTGACAGTTAGTGTACTTAACAGGGGTGAAAACTGGTACCATGTAGAACCGTGGGGGTTTGGAAACTTGTAGGGTGTACAAGCCCTTGTTCCACATGCCAAGTAGTGCCCTTGATCAGGGGTCAGAGAGGGATTTGGGATTCAGCCTTGTTTTAAATGTCTTCCGATCAGAGATTGGCTGATATTTAACTTACCACTAAAGCCAGCATGTACCGGTTTGTGATGTACTTTAAACACACAGATATAAGGACAAAGCTGCCCATGTAAGTAAGTAAGTAAGTAAGTGATTTCAGACAGTGTTTGTTCAGCGTCACAGATCACAAGTTCTGGTATGATAAAAACACATTCTGTTTTATTGTAGTCATAGAACTTTGTCACAGCGCTCTGAAAGCTCACATTTACAGACAAGAGAACTCAGCGCAGCAAGCAAGTACAGTAATATGAACTTAAATGCAAATTCAAAAAACAAAAAGCCCAGTTCAACTCATAAGAGGTCAGTAGTGTGTTTCCTAATTAACGATTGGAAAAATGAGAGGTTGGAATGAATTATTTGGGCACCAGCTTCATTTGAGATATACAGATATCAGGTACACTTCAGCGTATGCACATGAGCTCGTGGGGGCGGGGCGGGGCAGGGCGCGGCGCAGGGTAGAGCATGCATCTGTATTTACAGCGAAATAACATATCTACACTGATAAAACATTTGTTGTCCTTCAGTCCCTTGAATTTGATGAATAATCGTCACTTCTTGAGCTACTCCTGCATATGAGACGGCTTGAAGGCTTACTGGTATAACGTATGGGCTTACTGAAGATAGCAGCTGTCTAATGTGACCGTAGACAGTTTGAACATTGCACGTTGGCTATATTGTATTCTACTGCAAAGAGCTTTTATGAGTTTATGATTTCATAAGGAAAACTTTTGGTAAGGGTTTCAGGATGCTACCGAACTTGAACAACACCCACATTTTTACGCTTTGATATCTGCTTCAGGTAATCACCTCTACGCACTGGAGACTGTTACTCGTTTGTCTCTTAGCTGTTTGTCAGAACCCTGCGACAGTGAAGTATTAGCTATAGAGAAATAGTTATGAATTCTTTACGCATAAACACATTTGGCCAATATATACAGCACATACAGTGCGCTCTATAAAGGCTATTATATACATGTTTTCGTAGCTTTTTAAAAACATAGTTTCACTCTTGTTACTGCTTATTCTTTAGCTTTGTTAAAGAAAGAAAGAAAAAGATTGCACCAAAAACAAAGACTGCTATTTTGTTTTTCTAGTAGGACAATTAATTCACAAATGTTCACTCTGTATTTTTTTTTTTTTAATCCTAATAAGCCTTTCCTCAGGCTGACAGTATGATTCCATCAGAATTAAATTAATAAAGTGCTATTTTTTCTTTAGAGCTTTCATGGGCATACAGTGCAGCAAAATAATAATAATAATAATAATAATAATAATAATATTGTCACTGAAAGTTTAAACCAAATATACTATAGCTAAATATACTAATGCTTTTTATATTTCAGAACAATACTGTAACTGTTTAAACTGTTTCGAAATAAAAAAAGGAACTACCATCAATTATTCAACACCCCTGAAACGTCTTTTCATATATGGAGAAGAGAATGTACAAACCTTTTAGAACAGGAAGATCCAATTTAGGTTATTAACAAAAAAAAAAGAAAGATGAAAGTTAGCCTTTTTTCAATGATTGATTTCAAAACAAAATGTACCCACAATGTGTTCTCATTCCAGGTATATCCAGGAAACCGAGATATTTCGTTTCTTCAGTATAAAAATGTCAGATCTGTAAAAATCGTGATATGACTCTTGTAGGCTTTTGAAAAAGTGTTCTGGAGGTTTGCACATTCCCCTCTCTTAATCCATAAACTCTGTATCTGCATTTTTTTTGTTGTTGTTCTCGAAAATAGTATGTAGCCTTTTCCCAGCCAAAGAATATACAAAAATAAAGATAACGTAAAACTAAACCAAACACAGAAACTAGGTTTATGTTTTGAGTTGTACATCACGTACTCAGGTATAAATATTTCTTTGTGTTCCTTCTGTAACTACAGCTTTTTTTTAAAAATTATTAAACAGCATTGAATAATCCAACATGATATACTCTGGAAGGCCTAGCAGTCCTGTTTGGAATTGCCTACTGAAGAGAGGAAATGATTTAAGCATTTAAATTCATTAACAGTCCATGACTCACACATTCTTGTTCACGATGCTCACTCGCACTCATATGGGATAATAACTGCAGGACACACACTGTTCCTCAAGCTGTGTGTATGTGTGTGCGTGCATGTTTGTTGCTTCAATTCAGGGAAGGTTCAGAAATGTGCTTTCACATAATGTGCAGAGCTTTAAAGAGAACATTCAGTAGTATCATATTCATGGAATTCTAAGTCCAAGTGTCTCAAGTCTTTTGCTCTAGCGCTAAAGCTTATGCCTCAAGTATACCAGAAGCAGGCACAGATCAAGGCATTAGCAATTTCTTTCATGAAGTTGCAATAGATCAACATTCCCCTCCCTGGGTTAGTAGAGTTTCAAAAAAAATGTCATTTTCTTGTTATTTTAATACATTGGACCACCACCAACACATTTGAACACACACTCATTCCTCATCACTCATCCGTTCCACTCTACTGGCCTTGTTACACATTTGATTCCACAAAGGGTCTCTTTGGTTTAATGGGTGAGGTGGGACCTTGCCTGGCATCACGAGAGAGCTGGCGGTACATATTTTCCTGGTATGCCTGTGCCACGGGCATTGTCCGTGCCACCTTCACATCCTGGTACGTGGGTACCTGACTGACCCGCTCCAGGAGGTCCCTGTCACGGGCCCCTCCATTTGCCAGCTTACCCAGGGATGAGGGCTGTGGCTGGCTATAGTACTCATCCTCCAGCATGTGCCCATTTTGGGCATTGTTGGTCTTGTTGTAGTAGGCAATGTTACCTAATGAGGTGGGCGGGCTGTAGGAGGAGGCTGTAGATGCCTGGTGAATCAGGTTACCTGGTGACGTAGGGCTGGTGATGACATTGTCCAGAGATGTGACTGGCCATGCGCGTGAAGGCTGGTGCAAGTACTGCTGCTGAGTCCGTGCTGTCTTGTCAATGACACCCATGAAGGGGGTCGTCCGGGAGCGGGCTGGCTCGCTGGGGTACAGGCCACTTTGCGATGGAGAGAGCGAGGAAGGCTCATCGAAGCTGCGTTCGTATGCCACCTGAAGGGGGATTTCCATCTGGGCCATGGAGGAGGAAGCCCTAAAGCCAGAGGCTAGATTAGGACCAGAGCCTGAGGAGATATTGCTGCTGGAGGGGGAGAAGCGCAGACCCACACTTTGAGAGTGGATTAGGGGTCTAGGGGTGGACATGTGTGGTTTCAGATCGCCCGTGTTTGCACTGATGGGCCGACGCACCAGATGGGGGATCTCAGGTGACCCTAACTGGCATGGGGACATGGAGGATGCTGCTGCAGCTCTCTCCAGCTCATGTTTAGAGACAGGGTAGTATGCTGCAGACTGGCTGCGGCTGATTTGAGGTGTCTGGCTAAAACGCATTCCTCCTGGACCTCCGGTTGCAGAGCGGTAAGCTGAGGCAGGGCGCTGAGGCACTTCATCTTTTCCCACTCCAGGGTCAAGTACTCCTCCAGGCCCACCTCGCCCTGCATGCTGGCACAGAGCACCCACACTCAGACTGGACTGTACCTGAGACATGGACCTTCCATCTAAGGAGGGCTGGTACACGAGCCTGGCCTCCCTCTCCCTTTCCCGGTCTATGTCCATGGAGGTGCCCTGGTACCTGCTGCTGAGTGGGTGGGCCAATTGGCCATAGATGCCACTCCCAGGCTGGTTGGTGCGTACAATCTGGGCCACGGAAGGCTGCAGTCGGAGGCCTTGGGCCTGGTGGTGTTGGGAGGACTGGGAGCACTGGGACGGCTGAGATTGGAGCTGAAAGGAGCGCTGACTATTCATCTTAGATAGGGGTGATTTAGGGCGACTGGGCAAAGGCTCCTGCTGGTAGCGGACCGGAGATCCTGATTGGGAACGGTAGAGACACACACTCTCCAAGGGTGGGCTGGATCTGTAAGGTGCAGTGCGACGAAGAGGGGAAGGTGGAGGACTCTGATAATCTATCCCCTGTCCTCCACTACCCATAGGTGGAGGGCTAAAGCGGTAAGAAGCTTGATGGGCAGGAGACGTGTGTGGGGGACTATGTCGGTAATGGGAATTCTGGTGTGTGGGAGAGACACAAGGTGAGGTTGATTGGTAGCTTTGGTGAGTTGGAGATGACAGTGAAGAGGGGCTTGGGTGAAACTCGAAGCCTTGACCTCCTGATAGAGTGACAGGAGAGAGAGGTGGGCTGTGGATAATTTGAAGGCCGGATGGATTGATGCGTTCGGGAGGAAGGCCTATAGACATGCCCTCCAGCTCCTGTTCCAGAAAGTCATCATCCTCGAAAAGATCTTGCACAGGTTCCATGTCATCCAGTCGAGGTTCTGGGGGTGGTGTATGATGAGGTGGCTCGTCATCTTCCTCCACAGGTAAGGGAGATGGGGGTGGGGATGGTGGGGGCTCGAGCTCAGGCTCCTCTGTCTGGGTGACTCGCCTGCATTCTTCCTCCACACGCTGCAAGAGGCGCACAATCTCACGATTGTTGGGGCACAGCTTTATGGCTTCCCTGAGGTCCTCTAGAGCTTCAGAAAACTGCCTGCATTGCATAAACAAATGGTAATTTAAAATGGGCGAAGAAAACAGATGCAACACCAAATAGAGAGAATAAGGAGCATTCTATTAGGGTCAATTGTATGTTTGTTATGGTAAACCGTCAGGGTAGGAACTAACCACTATCTCAGTATTGGGTTGCAGATTTTTTATGTTTAAAAATTAAATTATTTCATGTTTTTGTTCTTGAAATAACCTTTAAATGGACTCGAGCAAATGAGTGACCACAAAGTTTTATCCAAATGGATTTAAAAGTACTGCTCATGAAGGGAAAAAGAAATAAAACATGTCATACCTGCTGCTGCGTTTAGCTCGGGCTCTACCATAATATGCTTCATAGGATTTGGGTTTCAGCTCTAGAGCTTTGGTAGCAAACTCTTCTGCCATTCCAAAGTCCTTGGAGACATGGAAATTTAAAAACACTTAATTTCAGAAGTATTGACACCCTTCATGAAAATGAGCATAAATGAATCAAGCCTTGTTCCGAAGGTATGAAAAAGTATTTACAGTGACCAGTTATATTTAAAAGCTGACAAATTATTTACTAGTGTGTACTAATTAACACTTTTATTAAGAAAGTGAGAATTTTAGCGGCATGGTATAAATATTGGAAAAATAATTCATTAAGTGTGTCTGCTGACATGATTTGAACTCTAATTGGCCATGACTTCAAAACACACCTAATAAATACTCACATTCATTTTCCTGCGGCAGCGAGACAAGTTGAGAAACAGAGAGACTTTGAGCTCTCGAAAGGCCTTCAGATCTTCACTGAAGCCTTCGCGAGGAAACTTCTTCAATGCATACTGATAACGTTGTGCTGCTTCCTTCACTTTGCCTTTCTGTATGACACACAGATAATTGTTAGATAAATACTGTAGATTACGGATATGTCCCAAAGGCTCATTAGATGTTTAGATGACACAAAAATCATACTTTGTAGAAGCCGTCCCCTTCTTCGATAAGTTTTCTCAGCAGGATCATCATGATGTCCGGTTTCGAGGTTGCCATTGCCCATGTAGCTGGACCTAAGGTCAACAGGATGCATGATGCAGGGTCAAAATGAAGAGTTAACGGTTTGAGCGGAAGAGAGATAGGGAGAAGTCCGTGCACTGTGTTCTATGATTAATGTAAAACAATAAGGACAACCAACGAGGACAACCAGACACAAGATGAAGAAAGGACAAATGTCTTCTGCAAAGGACCACTTTTCGTTGGAAATACCTAACTCAGTCTAGACACTACAAAAACAAAAAAAAAAGAGTGAACAGTATGCATCAACAAAACACTGAACACTGGATGTTTCCCTCTTTCATTTTTCAATAATTGATGAAAAAGTAAACGACAACGTGTAACGAGTTGTAAACATATGACAAGAAACAAAGATATGTTTTCCTGTCACATGATTGCAGAATGATCCAATTCAAATGAGCAAATCAGGTGGAGACTGCAAACAGACGAGTGGACCGAGGACAAACTGAAATACAGGCAAATTATCAGATGATCCTAAGGGGTAATTTGGGGTTTACAGTACTAGCTGTTAACCACCAAACAAGGAAACATAAACAAAGGGACACAAAAAGACACTGATGAGGAAAGAAGCCATGAAAGGCCTGCTGGGATATATGAAGAGTCGACGTCCTGAGCATGACTGTTACCTCCTTTGTGCCGACTTGGCAAGGTCTGACATCCTGCAGCCAGGGGTCAGGGTGTCATAGGACGTGAGCGTGGAAGCATTGGCAAGGGAATGTGGAATGGAGTGAGTGGGCCAATCAGAGTGAGTTAAGGGAAGGAGTTTAGAGAAGAAGTGTGCAGGTGTGTAGGTGAGTGAGAGATAGAAAAGGAGAGAGATGTCGGTGGTCGTGGAAGTGTGAGAGAGGGAACACAAAAAGAAGCAGCAGTGAGAGGCAGGGAACAAGAGCTCCAGCCAAGAAAAGAAACGATAAAAGCAAGAAAGGACAACAAACACAACCAACAAGAACAATTACTGAAAAAAGCTGGGGAGTTTAATACTAAGATACATCTCTGATCAAACGCAGCATATTAAAGTACAGTTTCAACATGGTAAATTACTCGGCTGTGCTCTGTACACCAGAGCGAGAACAATAGACCGACAGAAAAAAAGACGAGCTCATCCAAGACATAAAAGTCATGGTCATGTCAGTCATTCTGAGGATGACTTGAACAGAAAACCACAAGCAGCTGGAACGGTGCTAGAGAGCAACACAAGCCACATTCAAGCAACAGCAGAAGCTGTAGCCAACACACACAGACACGCTGCAGTCACGCCCTGCAGACTGTAGGGGGCAGAAGAGAAGCAGTTAGAGATGTGTCAGATGTGCTTAAATCGATGAAGACGACTTTGGAATCGAACTGACTTCCCTATTAGAGCTGCATGTCTGTATAACTACCAAACCAGCAGTAGTGTAATGCTATCAGATGACTGGAATGGACTGAATTTCCTAACATTTCGAACTCCTTCAGAATATGCACCGTTGAGCATTGCATACTATTTCAACCAGTACAGAGATATATAAAACTGCTGTCAGTTTGAATCATAGCCTTGTGTCATCCTTTCTTCATACCGATCTTGGCTCCTTTCTTGAGGAGAGCCATCACCACTGATGTGTTGCGGCAGCCCACAGCCCGGTCGAGTGGTCGCATCCCACTGTAGTCGACGTGCTCGATCAAAGCCCCCTGATCAACAAGAAACTGCACCTTAAAAGGGAAGAAAGAGGAGTCATGAAAAAAAAAAAAAACAAGAAGCTCTATCTGGATAATGGAATATTTTGAAACTTATTTTCTACCTATTTCTAATTCTGTACTAATATGAAGACTAGTACAGTATGTGCTTCTGACTTATGAACACAATGTTTCTGTGGTTGACAGGAAATAAAGAATGACGTCCCTCCCACCTATAGAGCGTGGTGTGAACTACTCAGCTGTGTCGCTTTCGGGGACGGCGAACACTTATGTTGCGTGACTCAGAAGCCCTGAATTCTTGCTGGTATGGATACTTGCACACTTACAACATCTGCGTCTCCATAAAAGGCAGCCAGGTCAAGGGGCGTGCGCCCGTTCTTATCCGCATGATCAGTGGTCGCACCTCTTTCCACCAGGCAGCGAACGACAGGCAAATGTCCCTTTAGACACGCCCAGCTTAGTGCCGTGAGTCCTTCTTTATCTGTTATGGGCATGGACGCACCTGCAGCATAGGGAACATTTAACAGTTAACTTCTAGTCAACGTGCAAAATCAGTTTCCAGAGGCTTTTCCCATTAATGAAGAATGCTTTATTAGCCTAAGCAACTTAGGCTAAACAAAAAAACGTTTGCAGTGAAGCCCCTGGTTGCAATCATACCAACGTGACTGCAGGATCTGTCCCCAAACACTGAGCACAAGGTTGGACACACCTCAGATTAACACACATATCACTTCTAGGGGCAGTTTGGATTAGTCAATCCATCTATATTTATCTTTTTGGTAGAAAAGAAATTGGAGATCCTGCAGGAGACCCATGTGGATATGCGGACACAGGGACATGCTCCATATGGGAGCTTACGTCCACAGCAATTCTTAAATGTGGTTATTAAATTGAACAAACTATAATAATAATAATAATAATAATAATAATAATAATAATAATAATAATAATCCATAGTATTTATAAGAATTGAGAATAAAATAAATAAATAATTAAAGATTAAATATAGTTATATGGTGAAATAAAATAAAACGAGTCAATTTTATTGACAAAATCGATTTGTAGAAGTCAAATCACATTTTGACAATATAACTAAAAGAGAAATTAAAGTCGATATGCTAATTTGATTAGATTTGAGCATTGATGGCTAATCTGGAATGTGGAATTTAGAAATTAGAATATGAAGATTTCACTGAAAATCTTGTCGTCATGTAATAAAACACCAGAACAGAAAAGGGGGGAAAAAACGCCTTCATTTTTATGAAGCTATGATATTCATTTATATAACATTTAACTAATTCAAATTATTTTAGAATGACCAAGCTTTGGATTTTAAATAAGATGATCAAACAGACAAGAAAAAAACAACAACAACAACAACAACAGACATACATAAAAGAGGGACTGGTGACATACAGTTATTTACATTTTAATTACATTTAAGAACTATAAACAACTGCACTATAATAGGCAGTTTAAAATGGAAGTACAATTGTGTATTTTTATTCATAAATAACAAAAATCAATATCTTGTGTCAGACAGGGTTTTGCATAATTGCCTATTTAATAGAATATTTATTCAGCTCATAAATAGCTGTAACAGTCCATTAGATTTACACAGTGGAGGTGTTGTGTGTCTCACCTTGAGCCAAAAGGTACTCCACTGTTTCTATGTGACCCTCGGAAGCCGCCATCATCAGAGGAGTCCGTCCCTGTTTATCTGCCATGTTGATGTCCGCTCCATTACTCAGCAACAAGTCCACAATCTGTAACAGAGCATGCAAATGAAGTGTGTAGAAACCTCACACACTTGCATAACATTTAATGATATAATATATGTATAAATGGTTTATATAATCTAACAATATTTTTTCCAATAACAATCCTGGAGTGTTTCATTTCTCATACACTACAGCATTTTTGCCAATAGTTACAAAGGTTAATTAAGTAAAGGACCACACTTTCTTGTAAGCAGTTTATAGGTACAATTAATACTGTAGAATGTTTGCCGAACAACTTTCCTGCTATCCACAAATGTGTTAAATAAATATCTCACTCGATTACTTTTCTTTGATAAAAATCCAGACACTTATTTATCTATTAGTCTCATCACCGTACTGTGATTCTGTAAATGATTTACACCTACAATAAATTATTACAAGTCCTGGGTTGACCCCAATTTACCCCCCTAATTTAGTCGTAGCCAATTCCCACCCGTCATCACAGGACTCCCATATCAAGGCTACAGCTACCAACCAGGGAGCGCGAAGGCTATCACTGTTTCTTCTGAACCACGTGACGCCACCAATTGCATCTTTTCGAACTGCTCGCTCATGCACCGTCAAGAGCCGCGGAACACACTCGGAGGACAGCGTTACCCACTTGCATGGCCTAACAGATGCCCGTAATTGGCAGTAGAGTTGTGACTGATGAGCCATCCCTCTCCTCCGAGAGAGTTCAGCCAAATAGCTCTCTCTAGGCCCCCGGCCGCGAGAGGCTACAGCATCACGCGGGATTCAAACTCGCAATCTCTCATACCCGTATTTATTGACTGAGGAACAAGAAAAGACCAAAGCATCTCAGAGTATAAGATTCCAGGTTATCTACCTGCCAGTGTCCTTGGCTTACAGAGCTGAAGAGAGGCACGACCCCTCGGCGGTTTGGCTGAGCTACCTCCGAGCCCTGTTCCAGCAGCATCCGGCAGATATCTAGCTTTCCCCGCCCCGCTGCCGCGGTCAGAGCTGAAGGTTGAACAAAAGAGCCGTCAGTCATACGTATATGTCTAACATACGTGAAAAGCTATAAGTGTCCTCTGATTACCTGTTTCCCCCCATAAAGTGTCATAGTTGTTCATTTGAGCACGCTCTGTAGCCTCTTTTTCTTTCTCAGGAAGATCCAGCAGGTATGATACAATCTGGAGAAACAGGAAGACAGGACACAGACAAATTGAGGACGAAGTCTAGCAATAGGTAGCAATTATTTCCCCAATAGCTGGGACAGATACTAAAGACTTATGTGCACCATGAGAACAGCACAGCTGAAATGCTACCCGTAGACTTTCCGCCTTTTTGTCGAAGCACACAAACAGGATATGCTTCTCCTCCATGAAGTCATTCTTTCAGGAATTAAAGCACTGACTCATTGTTCAGCATCTTTATTAATTCATATAATTAAGCCGTCATACTTTTGAGTTAAAGTACATTTACATGCCACATTTTAGCCCGATTATGTGGACTTCTAGGCAGGCAGAACCGGGTACTTTGAAGCAAGTAAGAGCTTTTACTTACGAAATGGCCTAGCTAATGACTTTATTATTAATCCTACTCTATGTGTACAGTATTTAGACCTGCAAGAATACTGCATACACCAATCGACCATAACATCATGAGCACCTGCTTAATATTGAGCAGGTCCACCTTTTGCCACCAAAATAATTCGGTATTGTCGAACCCTGGACTCCAATAGACTCAAAAGGTGTGCTGTGATATCTGGCACCAAACTTAAAGAAGAAGAATTTCCAGATAATTTACGTCCTGTAGGTGTGATGTGGGCCCTCCATAGATGGGACTTGCTTTTCCAGCTCGTTTCACAGATTTTCGTAGGCCCAGTCAACACCTCAAACTAGTTATTGTTTCTCAAACCATTCTTGGATCATTTTTACAGTGCATCTGGTGTTATCCTGCAAAGAAGAACCATTGGAATTCATCAAAAAGTGTTTCTTTCATTGGATTAGACTACACTGGCCAGCCTTCGCTCCCAATGTGCATCAATGAGCATTGACCGATCATGACTCTTTCGCTGGTTCATCAGTTTTCCTTCCTTCCTTCCTTTCTTGGACCACTTTATCAAAGTTGCTCAAATCCTTACCCTTATCCATTTGTTCTGCTTCTAACACATCAACTTCAGGGACATAATGTTCCCTTGCTGCCTAATATATCCCATCTACTATCTCATTACAACGGTACCAGAAAATCTAGGTTTTTCACGTCACCTGTCAGTGGTTGCAATGTTACGCCTGATTGGTGTATACATCTAACAGAAGCTAAGAGGTTGAAAGTTGAACATTTAGCCAAAGACAGGCAATGAAAGCCTGGGGAAAACAGGGTTATAATGAGGGAAATATCTGCTCAGTTGAAAGAAACAAATTAATTAGATGTTCTTAATAGGACAGGTAATTACATAATGAGATTAACAGGACTGGGGTAGGAATGGCATTCGTTTGACTTCTGGGCTAACCCATGAAGTTTAGATGAAACAGGACACACCACATGTCTCGCAACTGTTGAGCCCCAAAATGGCCCAGCATTTTGGCTCAGCCTGACTATGGTTAGATTGGTGGCTTAGTCAACAGAAGTCTGCCTAAGGATACCACCCTGGGGCCTGGATGCAAGGTTGGTCCTGATGTGGCTCAACCGGTTAGGGATCTTGGTGGCTGATTGGAGGATCAGGGTTTGAAGCCACAGCATCGTCAAACTGCCACTGTTGAGCCCTTGAGAAGGTCTTTGCCATCATGTGCTCCAGGGGAACTTTCTCACAGCTGACCATACACTCTGCCTCCAACTTCGTAAATAGAATACATAGGGATTTTTTCCCCACTGTGCTTTAAGGCACATATGACAAATAAAAGTATATGTCTATAAAGACTACGGTAGGGTACACTTAGTCAGTTTTTCTACTTGTTTGGAATGACTATTTGTCTGACCTAGTGAGAGTCAGGATCAAAGGATCTCTGCAGTTTTATATTATATGTACAGTAGGATTTAAATGTATACTTACTGGTGAGTGGGCAAGGCAGAAATTATTGCAAGTGGCCACAAGTATGCAAGGTACATTATGTACAGAACCTCAATTATAGTGGTCCGTAGACGGTTATTGTGGGACTACGACTAACAATAAAAACTGCATATGGAAGCAAAACCTAAACAATGTGTTATACCTTCTTTTCCCAGAAGAGCAGGAGCGAAAAATAAGGATATTTCCAGCTATGGGCAAATAATGGTGCCAAATGGAATCAAAGCAACTTCGCGAGCTAATATGAGTCATCATCGTAGAAAATTTTAATTCGTTTGTCAACATTCTCCAATGTCAATATTTCTCCTGGTGTACTGCCATCAAATCTCGATTCAATAAACTAAATTAAGGTTAATTAAAAGGATCACCTCTATATGTCCCATACTCGCAGCTGCAACCAGAGCCTGCTGTATTGCCTGACTCTTCCTGAACGCTTCGTGCTGCTGCTGAGGCTGAGCTTCCTGGTGTTTTCGCTCAGACTCCTCCTTGTTCTCTTGCTGCTCAGCGGCGACCCCTGTGTCTTTCTCCTTCTCCTGTGGAGTCTCCGCAGCCTCTCCCTCTTGCTCCTGCTCGTTCTCCTGCTCTGGGCTTGACAGGTCTGTCGAGTCCGATGGTTTGGTTGGGGAAGGGGTAAGGAGCTGTGCCCCCTCACCTCCCCAGTCACTGTGCAGAAGGAACTTCAGCACTTCCATGTGGCCCCTTAGAGCTGCATGTACCAGAGCGCACTGGCCATTCCTGTCCAGCTGGTCAAGCTAAAGAGGAATACAGACATAAAATATGGTCACCATGGCCTAAAACTCACTCACTCATCATCTATACCGCTTAATCCTGTATTCAGGGTCACGGGGGCGGAGTCTATCCCAGGAGACTTGGGGCACATGGCAGGGTACACCCTGGACAGGGTGCCAATCCATCGCAGGGCACAGACACACACACATACACATACACTCACTCATTCACACACTACGGACAATTTGGGAACGCCAGTTAGCCTAACCTACATGTCTTTGGACTGTGGGAGGAAACCGGAGCACCCGGAGGAAACCCACCAAACACGGGGAGAACATGCAAACTCCATGCACACAGAGACGGGAATCGAGCCTGGCCGGGGATCGAACCCGGACCCTGGCGGTGCAAGGCACAGTGATAACCACTACACCACCGTGCCGTCTGGCCTAAAACTAGCTTGATTAATTAATTATTTTTTGCGCTAAATTAAATCCTGAGTAGTAAGCTTTGTGTAGGTTCCAGACTGCAACTTGAAATGATAATTTGTCTTGAATTTGTAGCACTGCACTCTATTATAAAATATGAGAGGTGTGTGTGTGTGTGTGTGTGTGTGTGTGTGCACATGCCTTAGCCCTCTTCTTGCAGAGGGCGGTGACAATGCTCAGGTGTCCCGCTGTGGCAGCGTAGCTCAGTGCTGTCATCCCACTCTCAGACGCTGAATCCACGTTAGCCCCAAACTCCAGCAGCAGGTTCACCATGTCCATGTATCCCAAGTGAGCATGCACACACAGCACTGGCGCGTTGTTCAACACCTCCGTTCGGTAATTGACGTTGGCCCCTCCCATCATCAGCAGACGGGACACCTATAAATTCCCATTAAGGCCAAAGGTCAAATAACTTCTCATGGAGTTTTTCCTTGGCACTGTCCTTGTATACACATATAGGTCCCTAAATAAAATCCCCTATAATTTATTTGTATTGAATGAACTTCAAATTTACTTTCAAAAAATGGTAGTAAGCTCTTAAGGATGTTGACTGGCATTTAAAAACCATACCTTTCTTTATTTATTCGTGAGCTAAAATTTTATTAGTGTTTTACAAGAAATGTCTTCTTTTTTTTGGATTGTGGTACCTTAATATTAGGGGTGTAGAGGTTTCTTAGGGAAGATAAAGCAGTGGATAAACTCTCGGTGCTGTAAGACACCCACAGCCCCTGCAAGATGGATGAGGACACCCCAACCTTCTTACTTAGACCCTGTAAAAATAAAAAAAAAGGTCAAACAAAGTGGCAAATTTGAGCTGAAATACTCTTATATTTTAGTATCAATGTGTTAACATACTTACTAAGAAGCGATCAGATTAATACATTTTCTTTGCATTTTTATATCCTTGGCTCAGTTTGTTTTTAGACGACTCCACAATTTACCTCCTCCAAACGGTTGAGATGCTTCTTCATGGTAACATGGTAGCAGTGCATTTAAAAACTAAGTACCAAAAAACTCTCACATAAAATGCTCACTTTTCATGAGGTCATCAGAGATGCTTGGGCTTTATTCATTCACCTTCTGTACACTAACCTAACCTGCATGTCTTTGGACTGTTGGAGGAAACCGAAATACATGGAGAAAAACCACCATGCATGGGGAGAACACGCAAACTCCACGCACACAGACCTGTCCGAGACAGGATTCTGTCCCTGGAGGTGCGAGAGCTACAGTGCTAATCACTATGCCACCATGCCGCACTTTAGGGCTTTATTTCTCAAAGTAGCTATGAAGCAGTTGACAAGGCATCGTATATATATATTTTTTTGGGGGGGGGATTTTTCCCCAATTTTCTCCCCTAATTTAGTCGTGTCCAATTCCTCCCCGTCACTAGGGGGCTCCCACATTAAGGCTACTACTACCACTCAGCCGGGAGGGCCGAAGACTATCACGCGTTTCCTCCGAACCACGTGACGCCAGCCGACCGCATCTTTTCGAACTGCTCGCTCGCGCACCGTTGGGGACGGCGTAACACACTCGGAGGACAGCGCTATCCGCTCCCTCCGCTGCGCGAGCTCACAGACGCCCCTGACTGGCTGTAGAGCCGTGATTAATGTCGGAGCACTATGTACCTCTCATCCCTCCCCTCTGAGAGAGCTCGGCCAATCAGCTCTCTCTAGACCTCCGGCTGCGAGAGGTTACAGCACCACCCGGGATCTCCGGGTGATAGGGCGAGCGCTTTAGTGACTGCGCCACTCGGAGGCCAAGGCATCGTATTTGATATTTGATCTCATATTTCTTGAGGATTGCACACCTCAACCAAGTGGTCGAAATTTACGTAAGGTCAATTAGGAAAAGTTTTAATGATTTTTTTATTTGTTGTTTCAATATAATATAATATAATATAATGAGTCAAACCATGACGGAAATATCTCAGCTACCGCGCAGTGTGCCATTTGCTGATTTTAGACTGGTGCAACCTTTACTACAATATCCTGTTATATTGTGGAATCATCATACCTTAAATATATGTGCTTTGAGTATGTGATGTCCTAGTTCTATAGTCTGCTGTCTGTTGAGTTTGTTTGTCTGTCTGGAGAACCAGAAGGCCAGCAGTGTGTGTCCATTTCTGTAACAACAGGAAAATACAGTAAAAAAAAAACAACAAAAAAACATATATATATGTGAGAAGTGCAAGAGCCTGGGGAAACATTTTAAATTCAATTATGCCATTGTGCAGCATCACTCTTAGCTGAAGACTGCTGGTGTTGATTATCTAACATCGCACTCAGCAACAGCAGCGCAGAATAAAATTACTCTGACATATTTGTCTATTCTGTCTCAAAATACAGCTCCTACGTGATGAAATCCTGTTCGCAATTTGTTTGAGTTGTACAGGAACTTGTCCTGTTTTTTCCTTCTTACCTTGGATCACAAAGGAACTTAGTCTTCTCGCCTTCCTCCCTCCAGATGAGCCACTCACGGAAAGATGGGTGCACGAACATGCGCGTGCCGTCACGCCTCTTCACCAGGAAGACGCCCAACTGCTCCATCCTCTGGCGGAAATCATCCCAGTCGAGCGTGGCCCTAAGTGTGCCGCCGTTGACCGCTTGGTAGATCTGCTCATCATTGAGAGGGTGCAGGGACGCCAGTGCAACATTGAGCAGGGGAAGCGCTCGTTCGAACGATGACTGGGTGGGAAAGCGCATATTCAGCTGCAGCAGGTAAACTTCAGCCAAGCTCACAGGCACCACCTTGTAGCCCGAGCTTTTCAACACCAGGTAGCCACGCTCGATCAGGTCAAAAGTCAGCTTCAGGTAGAGGAATGAGCCACGGCTGAGGGCCTTCAGGTGCGAGCTGAGTTTGGCGAAGCCAGCACCATCCATCTTACCGTTGAGCGAGATGTTGCTCTGGATTTCCGCACTGCCATGCACACGCTGCAGCACATAGGCTTGCAGATCCCGGTCAATGGCGTCATTCTCCTCCAGGGCATCCAGAGAGATACGGTGAAACGGCAACGGCTTGGTGATGTCCTGAACAGTGAACAGAAGGATATTATTTTCATCACATTGTGGCGTTGTGTGAGGTTGTTTTGGTCTTATAAGTCTTCTAAGCACACTTTGCTATATCCACATCATCTGTGCTCTAAAGCTAATTACCAGATCCTTCAAGTGTGAACTAGCACAGGCAAAGCAATCAGATGGCCAGTAGAGCCGGGATCAATATAAAGCATGCTGGTCAGCCAAGTAAACAAGCGTGAGACGGCACTAAATAACATTTTTAAAAATTCAGGCTGGAAAAGCAGGGAATCAAAAATGAGCAGTGAGGCTAATGTTGTGTTGCAATCATACTTACACTCAGTGATGGAAGGGAAACTAGTACAGTTGTACCCCGCGCCTTAAGAATTCTTTTTCGCCTTATGAACTAAAACTTTGCAAGAAATTCGGCTTGGCATACAAAGCGCTTTCGGCATACGGATGACCGAACCAAGCCGAACTGAACGTCGGCCAAGTTGCGCGTACGTCCGGGAGCCATTCAAAACTTTTGGCGTCAATGGAAATTCAAGCGAGGAAAGTTTACTTTTTTTTTTTGCTTGTTTTTTTTTTGCCATTTTGTGCAAGATTTATTGAGGTCATTATAAATCCTCAATATTGAGATCCCTAGAATATTGGCAAAGACGATAGCAAGAAGAAAAGGAACCACTTCCAGTTTGGATTTTAAAGCAGTCGGTGCCAAGAGAAATAATAAATTAAGGTTAATGTCTACTTATTTCATATTTTACTTCATTTACCTGCATTTTTCTAAATGTTTTGATTGCTTTTATATGCAAAAATATGATTATAGTCTTGGAAATTGGTAATATTGGTAATATTTTTGGGTGGCTGGAATGGATTATCTGCATTTACATTATTTCCTATAGGAAAATGCATTTCGAGATAAGAAATTTTAAGAACTCGCCTCCGGGACAGATTCAAGTCGTATGCCAAGGGACTAGGTGTAGCTCTTGACCATGTTTTTGGTGCTGCTGATAACAACACATCTTCAAACTAAATTAAGTCGACAGGCTATCACACTTGACGTATGTTAGACTGTAGGTAATTATCGGACTTGCATGGTTCTTTAATATAGGTGGTGTTTTTTTTCTGCAAGATGTACAGATGTACGGCGGTTCGATTCCCAGCTCAGCCAGGTTGCCATTGTTGGGCCCTTGAGCAAGGCCCTTAACCCTAACTGCTCCAGGGGCGCTGTACCATGGCTGACCCTTCGCTCTGACCCCAGTTACACTGGGATATGCGAAGAAGGAATTTCACTGTGCTGTAATGTATATGTGACAAAATAAAGGCTTTACTTTTTACTTTACTTTAAAAACCATGGTTGCCAGGTTTCAGCAAAAGTTCCCCATTCTCACAAACCAATTAAAATGCCTACACTAGCCCAGCCGTTGCCACGGGAAACCAGGTCACCATAGTACACACGCATTTCTAATGTATGGGCATAATCTGCTTCATAATAAATCCACCTTTTCTGTTAGAAATCATTGCAATAAATTGGACAATAGGAATGTTTTTAAACATCACAAGATCTTTATCGACACTCTTAGATTTTGCATTTATTTGAAAAAAAAAAGTTTTTTTAATTAGATTTAATTATGATTATTTGTTATGAAACAAGATTTCGGCAGCTGTAGAGTATTTTTAAACTTGCTAAATTTGGGATTAAAAATGTCTCAATGGCAACCCTGTGATTAACTATCCTTTCCATATGTCATGTCATATGGTGCAGCAGGATTCCAGTCATAATGCTGGAATCCACCCTCTATTACTGCTTGTTGCAGTTGCCATTTTTGACCACTAGGTGCAATAATAATGGAGCAGTGAGCAAGATGCATCGAGATTGTGCAACAGCTATAAAGGCGAAGAGATTAACAAGCAATTAGAACGTTTGGGAATTAAAACAGTCCAATCTAATTTATGATGGAGAATACAAAATACGTGGATGCTGAAATGTACATCATTCAAGGTTTCAGAATGTACAGTATATGTGTGAGTGTGTGTGTGTGTGTGTGTGTGTTACCTGCAGTGAGGTCCGAACTGTCACCACTAGCTTGAGCCAGGCTGGGAACCTGTCGATGGTCTTGCAAAGGAAGGAGACGATGGTGTCTCCGTAATCAGGCTTGTGAAACTCTGCTTCATTAAGACCGTCTATGAGGATGATGAAATCTTCGTCGACTGTCATCTTCCTCTCTGAAAGGCAAACGCGTGGAAACACAAACAGTTCAGTCTGAAGCCTCCCAGAACAAGCGGCTGTTACGTCTTAAATATCAATGTCACAATCAGAATACATCAGGACACATTCTGCGGACACCTTTGTAAAGTGCGTCCAGTGGCTCGAGGACCCCTCGTGTGAAGGCGTTGAGCGGATCCTGGACGCAGGAGCGCAGACTGAGCGTGCTCTGAACGTGTGGCTCCCTCAGTAGCAGCTCTCTGTAGGTGTTAAGCTGTGGTGAGCGGCACAGCAGCGCTGCCACGTTGTGCACGAACTCCGGCACCAGGCAAGTGTAGGCATTGTCAGCCTGACAGTAGTGATACGCCACCACCTACATGAGACATGAGAGAAGAATAAATGCTTTCGGTATTATTAGCAATCTGGAACATCCACTTCCTCTGGATCTCCAGGTTCCTCCTTTTCCCAAAAATGATGAGACGTGACACCAGACTGTGCAGAGTCGCCTCTCATTTAAATGAAATGATATCGATCAATTAAATAAATAAATAAAATCATTTACTATGAGACGCTGCAAAGTGCCTAACCATTTCATAATTTATTTATTTTTTTTGTAACAACCTCACAGCAACCTAATTTCCCCTCTCGTCTGTTCCCACCGCACAGCACTCAGCATCGCCAACAGTCGTCATCTGCACCTGTTTCTCACTTAAGGTTCATGCCTTAAGTTAGATGATTTTATTTTTACTCGAATGATTCATAGGTCACCGTGTAGCTTAACAAACAAAAAAACATTCCTCTGAAACTCTAGGTACGGGGACTGGACTTAAAATGAGAGACAAAAAGGAAGTCTGGAGAACTATTCCTTAAGACTACAGTCAGTGGGCTTATGATCCACTGCAAACCTACAGTATCTAGGCAAGAAGATTCAAGACAGACAAAACATGGTGTTGATGCTAAAAAAAGTGTCTCACCTAGGTGAAAATGTGAATTTTCACATAAGATCATATATTTTTTAAAAACTGTACATATGCATGCACATTGATATTTTTTATCAGAATTTTATGCCATTTTATGTGGCGTCCGTAACTTTTAAAAATTTTAATCTTTCAATGATCTGTCATTCAGATGAAACTTGGCCAAGTTCGATTTTACATAAAAAGAAGTGTATTGTTCTACTAAAATGTAAAATTGTTAAGATATTGCATCATGAACTTGACATGGTTACGGACACTACAGATTCTTTTGCTTGTTAAGTTTTAACCAAAAATCGTCTCTCATGCACAACACTGAGGTTGCCCTGGAAGTTTTATGGTATATGCGTTAACAATAATAATTGGGCAGATTACAAAAAGCAATTATAACTGAATATAAACGATAGTTTTCTGTGTTGGTTTCTATTTAAACAAAACCAGTGTTGCCAGTTTAGTTATTTAGGGGGGAAAAATGCTTAATTTCGCACAGAATGCTTTAATTGAAGCCAGAATTTTTACAGGTCATATGCTTCTAGAAACTTACACAAATTTTTGTATCAATACACATAAAATATTCATAATTTGCATTTTAAATGATTATTGTTTGAAGCGAGACAGTATAACGCTGACAAACGGCCATTTTGGGGGAACATACTGTATAAAATCATCTCTCCATAACGGCTCGAAATTTTTAGGGAACTAAGATTGGGTCACTTCCATCCCACTTCCAACTTTTGGACTCTTAAACTTGAACACACTAGTTCAGTTAGTTGTGTGAAATAATCTACAGTACTGTGCAAAAGTCTTAGGCGCCATATTATCTGTACTACAGATTTTGTTATACAAGTTTATTACGTCTGCATTATTATTACAAGACTATTCCCTACAAAGATACACTAAAATTAATGAGTAAATAACATTACAGAAGAATATCAGCAATGTCGACTCCTGGATTTTGCATGAAAGTAGAAAGGAGCGAGTGTGACGAAGTCACCAAAAGAACTCCTATTCTCCAGCATGCTCAGTAAAACCTAACAGCTGTTTTATTTACAGTACTGGGCAAAAGTCTTGGCAACATCCAAACAAAAGCCATATGCAATGATGCTTTTGAAAACATTTCTACATTAAAAGAAACTTCTATAAAAAGCACTAAGCAACAACATAAACAATAAACGGTCAATATTTGGCGTGGAAACTCAAAACTTTTTTTTTTTTTTTATTTGAATTTTTCCCCGATTTTCTCCCTAATTTAGTCGTGTCCAATTCCTCCCCGTCACTAGGGGGCCCACATTAAGGCTACTACTACCACTCAGCCGGGAGGGCCGAAGACTATCACGTGTTTCCTCCGAACCACGTGACGCCAGCCGACCGCATCTTTTCGAACTGCTCGCTCGCGCAACGTTGGGGGCGGAGTAACACACTCGGAGGACGGCGCTATCCGCTCCCTCCGCTGCGCGAGCTCACAGACGCCCCTGACTGGCTGTAGAGCCGTGATTAATGTCGGAGCACTATGTACCTCTCATCCCTCCCCTCTGAGAGAGCTCGGCCAATCAGCTCTCTCTAGACCTCCGGCTGCGAGAGGTTACAGCACCACCCGGGATTCGAACTAGCGATCTCCGGATGATAGGGCGAGCGCTTTACCCACTGCGCCACTCGGAGGCGCGTGGAAACTCTTTGCTTGAACATACTGTAAGCGGTAGGGTTCGATACAGATGTGTGCAGTATTCTAAATAAGACAGCTGTTAGGTTTTACTGAGCATGCTGGAGAATAGGAGGTCTTTTTGGTAACTTCGTCACACTCGCTCCTTTCTATTTTCACGCAAAATCCACGAGTCGACATTATTGATTTTTTTTTTTTTCCCGTCTGAAACTGCTCTGTCATGTAACATGTCGCTTTCTTTACAGGCATGCAAATATTCTTCTGCAATGTTAGTTATTCATTCGTTTTAGTGTATCTTTGTAGGGAATGGTGTTGTACATAATAATGCAGACATAACAAACTTACAGATAATATGGCGCCTAAGACTTTTGCACAGTACTGTATATATGAGGAAGGAAAAGTAGGATCGAGGCCTGCCAGAACACACTGAACTCTAGAGATGTGTATAGAGTCTAGATTTCTATATCAACTTGAATGCAATTCCTCTGGCAGAATGAACAGAGAGGAGTTTTTTCTCTTTTCTTTTCTGTACATCATGAAGAGAGACGAACAACAGCGAACAAGAACAGTGCGTTCCAGAGATGGCGTTTTTGTCCTTTATTGTTCAGGGAAACTCACAATGAAGACTGAATGACTGGAATCTGTATAATGTGTGGAAGTGCAGTGAGGGAGAGTGAGCTGCCATTTGGATGCACACAGGAAGATAACTAACCCAAAATTAGTGGAGATAGATAGAGAGATAGAGAGAGCTGGGGTGATGTACTGTAGGGGGGAGATACCAGTCCAGACCGGTCTTGGCAGAAATTTGTATTCGCCTGCACGGAAAATAATGGAATAAAGGGCACGAAGTCACAAGAGTGACTAGTGTGAGTGAGAGAGAGAGAGAGAGAGAAAGAGCAACAGAAGAGAGTGGAGTAAATTATTAATGCATTGGCTTAAAAAGATCTACTTGCTTGGCAGCGGAATGGCATTCTACCCGTATGAATATTTCATGAGGCTCTGTGGCAAAGTTGTTTTTTCCTTTTATAAACACATCTGCATAATGTTGCGACTGAGACGCCAGGCCTGGACAGGTGATGCCGAGGCTCTGGGCATGTTAGCGTCCTCGCGCGTGCTGCATTTGAAGCGAACTTGGGAAAGACAGAGCAGCAGTGCGTCAGTGTCTGGAACTGCAATGGCATGGCATCTTTTGGGGCTCATCAGTTCAAAAAGCCACAGGTACTCCTTAGGTTTCACTTAAACAAATCATGGCAACCTGGACGCATCATCACATCATCGGACTCGTAGGATAGAAGTTATGAGCGTTTCGCATTTTCCGCGCAAGATTTCTTGCCTATTTTTTTCTTCTCCGCGATAAAGTCCATATGATCTGCCAATCTTTGCCTCCCTGAATCCATTTCCATCACTAATCCTCACTCCTCTGCATAGTTTTTTTTTTTTTTCTTCCCTCCTCTGTCTCCAAATGATATTTTACACCTACTAGCATCGATTAGTCCCACCACTTCTTCGCCGGAGCTCGTGCCATTCACGATCTACCAAACTCCCACATCCTCCTCTTTATCACAGCCATCAGAAATGGCTCCATAACCTCAGGTCATGCGCCAGGATGCCACTCGTGATAAACACCCATGCTGTAATCACACTTTAATCACACTGTCCTCTTATCCATTCTTAGGACCGAGTTCTGCATTGTGTCTTGCATTGGGACACGCTAGGAGTGCGCCATATGACAAGGATACAGTGTGATGATTCTTTAAGACTTTTCCATGATACACATCATGTCTCATAAACAAATACTTTCAAAATTCAAATGCTGTATTTAAAGGGCATCTATTATGCAAAATTTCCTTTTTAATCCTCTTTGAACATTATGATGAGTCTGAGATTTTTTTTTTTCTTCTACTTTTGTACTGACCAAGGTTTAAACATGCCAGCTAGATATTTGCCCTGTTGTGACCTCACATAAGAAGAGCCCCTCGCCCAGATTGGTGCCCAGACTGTTTTTTTTTTAATGCTTTAATGCTTCAAACTCAAATTTCTAAATCCTTTAATGATCAAAAACAGTCTGCACAAAATATAAACAGCACCTGAGACATTTTCATGTAGTTTGTAACAAAATTGAACTTAAAAATAATATACACTTATATATATCTTCCATAATATTTGCTGCTGAGCATCTCTACAGTGCAGTTCAGCCAGCTTTCAGGCGAAACACTGATCTGTCTGGCCTTTCAGTGTGTATTCACGGTTCATGTCTGGAAACGGTGTTGCATAAAAACAACAATAATAATAGTAATAACATAATATTAAATCATAAAATAAAATGTTCCCTTCATGTCTATGTTACATTTCCCATGGGCTGGAGATATTGTATGCTCAAGCTCTCTCGACACAATCAAATGCACAACAAAAGCTCATGACAGAACCGGATGGAAACTGCTTTCAGGGAAATATAATCACCTTATTATACAGTGTGTGTTTTTTTAAATTATTTTTATCTAAAGTGCGTCAGTACATGAGTGGCTTGATACTGCTTAATACAGCAAAGTAAATATGATTTGAAAATACTCAGATCAGAAAGGTATTATTTTGACACACAACTCTCCTTTGTTTTATTTTTTTTGTTAAAGGTCCCATATTTTACTATTTCTTTCACCCTAAATGCTCAAGCTGAAATATTACATTAGGTAACGCTTTGTTTTAATACACTCTTTAGTGTCACTCTTCTTCCAAACGAGCCATTTCAGTGTCTACTCTGGAGCCACGCCTCCCCCTCGGACCAGTAGAGCTGCTCAACAGGTTGAGGGAAGGGTTTATTCTTCTATGAGGTCACATTAGGGGAAAAAACTTTTATTTAAGCCCTGGCCAATAGAAAATGGACAAAGAGCAGGGATCTTTTTTTAACACTGAATATCTACAAATGACTAAAAAGTTAATTTCCCCCTTTTGATTCCAATTTGATTTATGAAACACTGCCCCCTAGTGAATAAGCTAAACAAAGCACACACATACAGTACACGCTATATACCTCTACTCATCAAATCACTGGCTCGGCGTGGGAGCATTTTACTTCCTGCTTGGAGTGACACGCATCAGGTGTCACTGAAAGTATCCCCATCATCTCTGAACACTTTCTTCTTCTGCTCTCGGTACTCAGCCCTCTTCTCTATTCCCTCAATACTTGTTCTCTTCCTGGCATACAATAAGCTACATAAATGACACCTAACTCATCTTTCTCTTCCTACCGTCAGACACTCGGGTTGCAGCTCATATCTCGGAGCGTCTGACTGACGGCTCGTCGTGAGAGCCAGATCATCACGATCAGCAGAAATGGGTGCTGTAAATTCCTATACAGCGCTATATCCTGGCCTGCCCTGAGGCTAATCTTTTATACAAGATCCGTAATAGAAGTCTGCAGGGTACTCCTGAGAACTCCAACTTTTAAATATGAAGTCACGGAGGCTCTTTCTCCACGCTTGTTGTCAGTGAAAACCTATTAAAAAGAAGTTGTAACATTCCATCACCTCATTTAATAGCCATACGCTCGGATAAGATTCTGCCGGATCGCGAAACGTATAAATGTCTGCACCTGAGATGCGAGTCTCCTCATCGCCTCTTCTTGTCTCCTTCTCATCTCTGGAGTACCCGGGCAGCTGCCACTTCCCAGGGTTCCATGGGAGGGCTGAGGCTGTGTAAGAGGAAGTCCATCTCCATCTGAGATACACACACACACACACACACACACACACACACACACACACACACACACACACACACACACACAGAGAAACACTTAAACACACTGAACCTAGCAAAACAGGGCTTGCTAGATGTGTACCTCAATAATGGGACAATATCAATCGCAGACATCAACACTACCCAAGGCCATAAGTTTATGGCTTCAAGAGAACCCTTACGTTTGGGTGAAGCCTGCGGGCTGTCCGAGGCGATCTGCCTCATGCGGTTGCCGTGGCAGCTGAGAGCCACCAGACGGGAGACGATGGCCGTCTTGCCAAAACCGATATTTCCCACTATCACCACGCCTCGGTTGGTAGCGTGGTTGGTGCTGCTCAACTGAGCATCGATTTCTTGGAAAAGCCACTCGCGGCCCGTAAACACAGAGTCCACCGTGATGCTGGGAACCTCAAAGAGCAGCGGTTTCAGCGCGATGTCCTGGAGCCTGTACGGAGCGAACCGTACTGAGAGAGAGAAACAGAAAAAAGGAAATACAAGTCAGAGGATGATAGTACTTAGATAAGATTCTATCACAGAGACATCCAGCCATGCCAATGTACACTTAAAAAAAAACAACAACAACAAATGGATGTATAGTAAGACAAAGAGAATTAATAACAATACAGTGGAACCTTGGATTACGAGCATAATTCGGTCCGGAAGCAGGCTCGTATTCCAGAACACTCGTAAAACAAATTGAATTTTCCCATAAGAAATAATGAAAACTCAAATTATTCATTCCACAGCCCCAAAAATAAAATAAAATAAATAATTAATACAATATATAAAGTAAAAATAAAAAATTAACCTGCACTTTACCTTTAAAAAAAGAGAAAAAAAATCCAGACAGATAAGTGCTTCCGTTTATGCACGCAGGCACTGTGTGTGTGTGTGTGTGTGTGTGTGTAATATGCGTGCACACACACACATTAACGGAAAGACGGAAGAATTTAGAAAAATTAGCAAGGAACATTGCTAATGACACTTGCGTGAGCGCATACTTTACGGAATCACTGCTGTTAAGTAAAAAAACAAACGAACCTGCACTTTACCTTTGAAAAGAATCGCGACAGAGCAGAGTTTCTGTGTAGAGCAGAGAGCGTGTGTCTGTGTGTGTGTGTGTTTTGGGGGGGGGGGTGGTATAGGGTGTAAAGGCGAGAGAGAGAGAGTTTGTCCACGACACAAGAGTTTGTGTCGGTGTCAAATTACGCGCACACACATAGAACTAACGACGCTGAAACAGAGAGTGAGGTGTTGATTATACCAGTAAGAGACGAGCACTAAGACCCAGCACGGGAGACGATTACCCACAATTCCGCAGCGCAAGTGAGAGAAAACCCCTTTCTCTCAGTTGTGATCATGTGATGCTCGGTATCAAAATAAGAAGCGCATGCGTGATACGTGATACTCGGTACTCGTAAACCAAGACTCGTTTTTCAGGTCAAAATTTACTCAAAATCTTTGCTCGTCTTGCAGAACACTCGCAAACCGCATTACTCACAATCCGAGGTTCCACTGTAGTGTTGAATCTGGGAAACTTCATCTTGATGGGGAACTGTTCAAACGTCTGTCACCTTTATTAAATACTACTACCACTGATGAGCGAACATCTTCAACCACAGAAAGACGTACAAACACTCATTACACCATGAGACAATACAGTCAGTTTGTGTCGGACCAGGCACTCACACATGCACACAAATGTACATCAGATGACAATACAACATAAGAAAGTCTCAGGAAAAGAACGGGATCAGTTACTAAGCAGGTGGAAAATGTTCAGCATGTGCAGCGTTAGCAGAAAAGCAACTTACGTGACTGGGACTGCCAGGCTATGTGGTTAGCAGTAGCTGAGACACACACACACACACACACACACATACAAAGACACACATACAAAGACACACAGGTGAGAGAAGGAAAAAAGCGTATGCTAAGAGAAAGGCTGCATAGAGTAATGAAGCTATAATTGGACAAGAAAATGAAAACGGCAAACGAATGAAAGATTAGCCAAAAAAGAAAAAAAAAGAAGAAACGAAATGAGGGAGAGAGTGCACACACAGCGGGGTGGAAATGTCCATGAGCATGAGCAGAAATGCTTAGTATTTTGTGATTTACGGACAGGTTGACACTTTATTAGACACACTTTATTAGATGGTCCAATTTGTTATGTGTACAGTTCAAACCTTTAGCATTCATAAATGTATTTATTTGTTGATTTATTTTTTTCCCGTACTGGTAGTCCCCGACTTACGAACAAGTTCAGTTCCGTAAGTGCGGTTAAGTTTGACAAAGTGAGTCTTATACGCTCTTGACATGAAAAAATACCAATCCACTTGACTAAATCCTTAATTGAGTCGTGTCCAATTCCTCCCTGTCACTAGGGGGCTCCCACATTAAGGCTACTCTAAACCACTCAGCCGGGAGGGCCGAAGACTATCACGTGTTTCTCCTGAACCACGTGACGCCAGCCGACCGCATCTTTTCGAACTGGCTCGCTCACGCATGCCGTTGGGGGCGACGTAACCCACCCGGAGGACGGCGCTATCCCGCCTCCTCCGCTGCGCGAGCTCACAGACGCCCCTGACTGGCTGTAGAGCCGTGATTAATGGTCGGAGCACTATGTACTCATCCCTCCCCTCCTGAGAGAGTCTGGCCAATCAGCTCTCTCTAGACCTCCGGCTGCGAGAGGTTACAGCACCACCCGGGATTCGAACTGGCGATCTCCGGATGATAGGGCGAGCGCTTTAACCACTGCGCCACTCGGAGGCCCCACTTGACTAAATCTCTGTCCCCTTTCCCCACACTGCCATATAGAGAAAGAGGTCTCAGTTCTGCGCAAGCAAAAATCCTGTTTTGACTTGAACGCCCCTTGAATTTTCCATAGACCGTCTTTTCTTCATCATAAATTTCATGTCTTCTTTTTTTTTTTTTTTCCAAATGGCCTTGAGGGTGACCAAATGGCAGCAGTTGGTGGCATATGTCTGCCTGGCTCGTCCTTACTGATTATAAAACTACTTCAATCCTTTATGAGAACATAAGGTGATGCTGCATCGACCCTGACACGAGCAGCGCAAGAGTAACACTATTTACACAACAGCATGCTCTCTCCATCATTGGTCAAATCTAACAAATCTCAAATTCGGTTCAGACCCTCGTCCTGCTCTCTTTTAGGTGCAGCTTTAATTAACTGGTTTCCCTCCAGCTCCAGCTTCATAAACAATGGAGGCGATCTACTTTTCTAAGTTACAGTACATTAATGTTTCCCAATGTTCCCATGCCTCCACCTGGTTCCTGTCATTTTTACAGCTGATTTTTTTTTATTTTTTTTTTTATTACAGATGCTTAAAGCTCAGTAAAAATCCCTGCTGGTCTTCGACGGCGCCATAAAATAATTGCGCGAGATTAAAATGCTCTGATCAAACGGCCGTTGCTTTGAAATGTCTTTCCCTTTTTTTTTTTTTTCCTTTTCTTTTTTTTTGCGTGTGTGGCACATTAGCGCTTCCTTATGTCTTTTACATGCTAAAGAATTCGGCACGCTTACACACCTACAGTACGCGTCTTGCATAAATATTTACTACTCTGGAACCTTTTGTCATGAAGTCACGAATCTATACGAAATAACCTGTGAACTTTCTTTTGTGGACTTGGGGATATTTTGTGTAACCTGTCACGACACGGACACGCCGTCCCAGTTTCGGTTCCAGGTTGTGACACTGAAGTGGTCAGTTTATTAGAACCTGATCATGCATCCAGACAGACAATTACATGACAGAAACACATGATTTCTTTTTGTCTCAGTAGTTCAGGAACTGCCGATGTCCGGGGATTTTACAGAGACGGTGGCGCAGAAAACAAAAAACATCTCTTGAGCATTAGTTAGTGGCTGGAAACCACTTCGTGTTTTCGAAGAAAGAGGTCAGAGGAAATGGCTGGGCTGTTTAATCCTGACTCAGATAACAACTCTAAACAGCCATGCTGAGCAGAAACACATCTCAGGGAGGTACACAAAGTCAAACCTTGACGTGGACATGTTTTTTTTTTTTTTTTTTTCAGTAGTCACTCAGTGTGAGGTATAATGGCTGACCCTGCGCTCTGAGTCCACCCTACTAACAAAGCTGGGATATGCGAAGAAGAAAAGAATTTCACTCTGCAGTAATGTATACGAAATGACTGAACTTAATCCAGTGAGTATACAGTATTATCTGGTTCAATAATCATTATTAATAATAATAATAAAAAAGAATCATGGTTGCCTAGCAAACAGCTGATGTATATTAAAATTCCACAGAGATAATACTCTCGGCATTATTCTCTTCGTCATCCTCTCTCGCTTTCTTTTTTCCCCCCGAATCGAAGGTGTGAGCTGCTTTAATTACTGACCTGCTGAGAATGACTCAGCAAACAGACTCGGAGAGAAAGGAGGTGATGAGCAATCTCCACATCACTGATGTGTGTGTGTGTGTGTGTGTGTGTATTTATAAAATATAAAATGGGCATCCGTTACAGGATTGAGACAAAGAGTACGCTCAAAGAACTCACTCACTTTTTAATATCATGATGTTATTCTAACTAAGTAACTCTCTCTCTCTCTCTCTCTCTCTTTTTTACGCGAGTGTGAGCGAGAGAGAGAGAGAGAGAGAGTGTGAGAGAAAGTCACTCTGGAGAAAGGTTAAGCTCAGTGCAGCCTGGAGAGACAGTGACACTGATACTCAGAGACTGGGAACAGACAGTGATGTCACACGGGCTCTGTACAAACACTCTTCCACAGAGCAAAGGAGAGCAAACAGAGTGAGGCAGCAGATTAGGAAAAGAGAACGGCTTTTCATGTTTAAATACCTATTTTAAAACACTTGGATATTGAGCAGTCTCAGTGTGTGTGTGAGCAGGATGTGTGGGCTAAGGGTTGACTAATACACTAGGCACCACCATAGGGATGTTCATTAGTTAGTTAGTCGAGGCGGTGAAATAAAAAAAAGAGAAAAGAAAATAAAAAGAAATGAATAAAAAAAAAAAAAAACAAGCAGCAAGGCAGACGGTAATGAGATGCGAGCTAAATGTACTTTATTAGTCTGAAAATATTTCATAACAGATGACGCAAATTCTACACTCGACAGTGTGTGAGGCTACACCGGGAAAAGTCTACAATTTTTTTTTTTTCCTATACGAGTTCACTGATATAGAGGTGTCTGTGGGTTTGTAATCACACTCCGCCTTGCTTTTGAAGGAAGGGATTCTTACAAAAGCGACGTTTTTTTCTGCCCTTTAAGGGTTTTCAATTTGACTTTTTGATTTTCACAGCTCATTCTCGGATGCTACTGAGACCTGGGTCGCCATCAGCCTGGTAAAAGCTCCCAGACGCCGCTGTAGACTGAAGAAGACAGAAAACTCTTATTGATGGACACGAGCTTCCATGGAAACGGTCCACTCGACTTCTTATTTCTTTTTACCTGAGATCTACAAATAATAATGATTTCTTATGATCAAATGGCTTATGTACAATGAACAATAACCATAACCACTTTTGACATTGGCAACACTAATCACACTGGTATACAGTTATTTATATAGACTGTATATATATATATAAAGCTCTACACACACCTCAGAAGAGTTTTCAATTTTTTAAAAATAATAATGTATATATGTAATGTACATGTGCCTGCTATTGTCAGTTAAATTGGTAAAATTGTCCACTACCTTGGCAGAGAAGCGACCTCACACATGAATGGTCTCAGGATGCTTTACTGTCGGCAGGACACATGACTGATGATTGCGCTCACCTTCTCTTCTCCGGACAAGATTTTCTTTTTCCGGATATCCCACACAATCAAAAAGGGGACATAGAGAAAGTGACTTTACCCGAGTCCTCAGCAGTCCAATCCCGGTACCTTTTGCAGAATATCAGCCTGTCCCTGATGTTTTTCCTGGAGAGAAGTGGCTTCATGGCTGCCCTTCTTGAATTGTAGGAGGGTGAGCGCTACCATCAGTCCTGTGTCGTGCCGACAGTGAAGCATCCTGAGACCATTCAGCCGCGGGAGTGGGCTCGCTCACAATTTTTTGCATTGGTTATGCAAGAACGG